>VMOF01000111.1:46076401-46115269 GCA_011764245.1 Trialeurodes vaporariorum
GCAAACATTTAGTAAAATTTTTGGTTTTTAAAAGCTCAAAAAACTTTTAGACGTTTTTGGGCCCCAAGGAGGGCCATCTAAAAAATTCCGAGTTACGTCCCCTATTGAGTGATACATCAATCGAAAAGACGTAACAAACTGAGCATTTCGGCGCAAACCGGAGGTGGATATCGTTTTTACAATTGAGATATCGAATGTCAATTTACAGATTGCGATATCTCGATTGTGAAAAACGATATCGAACTCCGGTCTGCGCCAAAATGCTCAGTTTGTTACGTCTTTTCGATTAATGTATCAATCAATAGGGGTCAAACCTCGGAATTTTTCAGATGGCCCTCCTTGGGGGCCAAAAACGTCTAAAAGTTTTGGGAGCTTCAAAACCAAAATTTGACTAAATGTTTGTTATGATTGAATTTTTTTCTGAAAGGGGCTTACTTTTTAGAGTATTTTTGTGTCCTTGATTTTTAAATTCCGACTCTTCAAAGAGGAGTAATGATTTTTTGAAAATTACTCCAAATCGAACTTTGACCTTCAATGTATCAAAAACGAAAAACGATATTAAACTTCGATTCGTACCCAAAGTCTGATAATTTCACCCTCTTTTTGATTAACACTAGAACGCCTGGACTTGGGCTCCCACCTAGAACGCATGGTGTGCCTTTTTTGGCACACATTGTGATGACTGTGTTTTCATCTAAATTTCAGTCTTTATCCAGGTTATATTTTGTTTCTATAATTTTGTAGTAAGTGAAAATTGATTAATGATTTTTTGTGTGACTAATAATGGCGGTATTTGGGGGGGCAATATTAAATTATGCAGCAAAAAGGGAAAAGTTATAACATGAGTAGTTCGATTTTTTTTTAACCTCTCCTCCCCATCGACACCTCTCCACCACCTACCACCCCTACACCCCCTACACCCCTCTTTCTCCTCCTTTCTCCCCCTCCCCCTCCCCCAACATCCCCACCACCAGCCAATGCCCACACTCTAGTAATGGTTGACCCTCAAAAACGCATGTTGGTTGAAATAGCTGGGTCTGGAAAATTTGAAAAAAACACACGTGTTTCTTACATTTCCAATTACATTTTATAGATGTTTTATTCTTTCAATCAGAAATTTGAACTCTTGAGAATACTTGCGATATTTCCAAAAATTAAAAACGTGAAATTAATATATTAAACTTAGTTTTCACTTTAGTTTTCGTTACAATGGAGCTCTTGTGAACTTGTGCTATAAGGAAGTGAATAGTCCAATCGGATGTAAAAAAACCAGCGAAAGTCACGAAAATCACACTAAAAAAAAAAATCTAAAATTCAGTAAATAAACTCATACACACTACTGCTCTAAAGGCAAGATTGTAATGGCGCTTCAACGCAGGTATCATGGGAGATTCCTGTCTAATTTGTCACTTTCTCTGCGAAAACTCAGAGATATGTCTCAAATTACGATATGATATGTCTCTCACGATACCTGCGTTGAATCACCATTATGCCCGATTCTGAGAGTGAATTTCGTGATTTTTCTGTGTACACGTCGTCATTTTTACAGGTTTTTCTGCAAGAACCAACTCTCCAATCCCTTGTAGCAAAAGTTTGCAAGAGCCCCATTGTACTGAGTACTAGAGCACTTTTATTACGCTTTCCTTCATACACTATGAGTATTTTACTGTTAGGCTTCAAAGGAGTAGTGTCAGAGAGCATCTCCAGCAGCTACAAGGATCTCTCTGCAAACTTGGTTCATAGTGCCGATGATACTCGTTTTTTTGGCACCGAGATTGTCAGCAAAACTTTTGCCGTGAAAAAACCCGGCGACCGCGAAGGTTTCAAAATTAGTATTTGGTTCAGTGTTACTGACTCACTCCCTTCCCGAGGCACAGGAGAGGGGGGGGGGGAGGTCTCAGTGGCCGATCATATGACGTATCTACACTATAACTACTGAATATCTTGAACACGTTTGTAAGAAATATTACGCTTTAGAAACTCATTTGACTGAAAAAATACTCTCAACCATCGGATTTTACCATTGCGCCTAAAAAGGCACACCCGGCGTTCTAGGTAAATTCGCTTTTTACGTAAAAACCAATAGGAGTACCGAAGCGAAATTTTAGGAGCATGATAATACCCTAAAATAATGAAAAGTCAACAAATTTCAGCTTCCTGGGGTTAAAGGCTAGGTTCCGACACAACTTTGAAACATCAAATGTGCCAAAAAAGGCACAGCCGGCGTTCTAGTGTTAATAAATAAAATATGGGGGTCCCCGTTTGAAGTATTGAATTTAGGGACGTGGTATCCGCCCTGCGGGCCCCCCAGAGATGGCTCCGAAATCGGAAACCCCCTATAAAGATGTCCCCCTCAAGCTAATTGAACACGTGTTTCAGTGTTTTTCAAAATCCGGAGCCGTTCTCGAGATATTTGGCCTAGCTCCTTTTTTAATTGACACCCTATATGCTATGAAACTTAATGAAAAGCGGTATTACAAGAATAACAACGCAGTCAAAGCAGCTTACACTGATTGACTGCATGTTATCTGTGTATCGCTAGACTGCGATACAAAATCTGCTGGCTGCTTGTTTTTTTTTTTTTTTTTTTTTTTTTTTTTTTTGCTAGATTGTTTTCACGTTTCCGGGGTATCATACAGAGTTGCCAGGTCCGAGCCACGGACAACTGTCCACGCCATTGCCAGCATGAGGGGAGCGTGGACAGTTTTTGTCCAAAACAGGGATACGGAGTCAGAGCAGGTTTTAGTTGTGGAGCGGACGTTTTTACGCTCCCCGGGCTGACCCAGCAGCGGAGCAGGAGAAGGTACTGAGGCTTTTACCTGAGTGCGGTTTGCTCCGGCCACTGTGATTTCGGGCGATGCTCCTTCAGGGAGCACAAAGGCTTCTCTCAAGTGGAGCCAGTGCACGATGTAAAGGCCAGCTCTGCGCCTTCACGAGGCAAGCGCCTCGAAGTTTTCTCTTGCTCCGCTGCCTCGTCATGTCAAGGCAGGGGCTTCGACCAAGGGCTCTGCGAAGCTGCCTAGCTGAAGGCTTGGCTATCCTCACCTCTGGCCTGATCGGGGCAAGGAAAACGGAGGAAAGCCTAATTTTTCTGCCTCGCGCTGAGTTGGGCTCCGGACACAGCTTCGTTCTTGTTTCCTTATGTCATGCAGCATGCCTATCATACTCCTTTTGGCCATCGCGGCTCTATGTAATTTGGGCGACGGTCAATCTCTGCAGTGGCGAAAAAGGTCCCACTCGGCCGAGGAGTACTGTGCGACTAGCTCCTCATTCAGGTAGCGCGCTCAATCCTTGATTAAGTGGTTCCCAAAATTTAACCGCATCGTGATGCGTGTCTAGCTGATGAAAGGATTACAAGGACATGCATCAACCCAAATGATAATTATTTACTTTCCGCACTTTCCTCAATTATGATTTACTTTAATTCAAGCACCACTGAAAGGCTTCCTTGGGGCATAAATAACAAGAAAATAACTGCGGAAACGCAAAAAATAACAGTTTGATTAGTACATTTTCTTTACTGCCATAGCATGTTTTGAGCAATCATCGTAATCTATCAATAACCGATCCTGACCTAACCTAACCTCACTGGAATATTGGTTAAGTAGGAGGAACAGCCAAACGGACAAGGAACCTGCGAGGTTAGGTTACTGTTAGGTAAGGTTCGGTTATTAATAGATTACAATGATTCGAGTTTTCGCAGTTATTTGTTTGTTATTTATGCCCTATGGTAGCTGTTTAGTGGTCCTCGAATAAAATTAAATCATAATTAAGAAAGGTAAGTACGCGGAACACCATGTTCCGTAGATTTGGCTCCATCAGTTTTCACTTAATTGGGAGCCCCTGACTTGAACTGATCTCCGGAGGGCGATGTGCTCGGCACTTGGTCTAGAAAAAGTAGAAAGAAGCTAATAGGTAATCACTAAAATCACATCCTCCGGTCGTTGCAGGTTATGTTATGAATGCCCTCAGAGAACTGACAAAACTCAAGAAAACTCACGGATAAAACTCACTAAGTAAACAACTGAACAGCAGCTCTGAAAATTACTATCGAGGTAGGGAATAAATAATAAAATGAATAAATCAAACAGAAGAATTTGAGGCAGTTTCACTTCATTTGCATTTAGTCTGCATCAACGAACACACCACTAGGTCTGCATTTAGAAACAATAATAATCAGATCAGATGGAAACGATGATCTGTACTCTGGGTGTCGGGTCCGCTCGGCGAATGATTAACAACCAATGAGATTCGAGCTCGTATATATTCAAATATTTGAAAGGCGGTAACCATACCTAAAATGAGATAATGTTTTTAAAGATTTCTCCGTTACAAGCGACTTTTACTTTGTGAATTTTGCAAAAGGCACAACACGGAAACAGACTGAATCGATCCATGTAACATACAACCCTAATAAAACCCTGGTTTTTGCTGTAGCTTAGGATATCAGCCGAAAAAGTGGTCGGAGTCGATGATTCCTGTGAATATACGTTCGGTAGTTTTCTGTGGTCTGTTGTCTGACTTGCCGTGTGCGTTCTACCGAACGCTCAGATGAGTGAGTTAAGTGATTTATTCTGGAAGTACAACGGGAGATTTTCGTTTATTGTTGGTCTTTTCGTTTTGGTTTCAACTTTTGGTTCCCTGCCGTCTGCGAGTGAACATGGCGTTACTTTATTCGTTTCTAAGAATTTTGATTTTCTTATGTTTCTTGTAGGGTTCACGTTTCTGGTCTTTTCCGGCTCACGATTTTGATCGGAAGTCCTACCGTAATTTGTGATGCCTCTTTGGAACTTTCCTTCTAATTTTCTTCTGTACTTTGACTCTCATGGATCGAAGATGTCCCTGAAAGGTTTTACCTTTTTAATTCTCACGGAACGGAACTTATTTTATCTACGTTTGGATACTGTTTATTTCGTCGAAAGCTGAGTTTTTAATCATTATCAACATATATAATTTCCAAGTTTAATGGAAATTCCCGTCGATCCTTTGGACCGTTCGGGGCCGTTGCGGTATCGATCGATGCGGCTCAGTACGAGGATTGTGGGAAAAATACCAGCGATGCTGTTCAGAGCCATCTTCGGCCTCGAAAATGCCAAAAACTATGAATATCATAGGCGTAATGAGTGGGAGGGAGGCAGTCGCTGTATCCCCGCAATGTGTGCGAGAGAGAGGTATAATATTTGTTTTTAAGCCCTGGTCGGTCGCCTGGCGACGCTAATTTTTTTTTACGTCGACAGCTGATATTTTACTTTTTGGGTGCATCGACACAGTATATACGTAGAGAGGTGATTCCGTGGACTGTAGATCTGTATAGGCATGATCTTCATTTTTAACGTTATTTCTTTTCCCCCTT
The DNA here is from genome assembly GCA_011764245.1 of Trialeurodes vaporariorum. Lineage (NCBI taxonomy): Eukaryota > Metazoa > Arthropoda > Insecta > Hemiptera > Aleyrodidae > Trialeurodes > Trialeurodes vaporariorum. Next base: position 46,081,755 of record VMOF01000111.1, read on the forward strand.
GATCATTGGTTGACATGCGTTTGTTGACACTCTGAGCTATGATGATTGCGATTTTGTGCGGTAGGTCGGTCTGTGATATGTATGTCGATGATGAGTGGGTCATTCCATTTTAAATCAACCAAAATTAATGAAATATGTTGCTGCCTAGTCATGGATTTTGGTAATATTTTGTGGGGTGATTGTAACTACTTTTAGTAGCTCAAAACGTATTTTTTCATATTTTTTTAGCTTACGGCCCCTGAGATATAGGCAACCGGAAATTCAAAAATTGCGATTTTAGGCTTATCTTTGAACGCGTGCCACAGCCTTCATTCGCAACGGAAAGATACGGTTGAGGTCTCATTTTGATGCATTTTGTGTCCTTTTTTTATTGCTTTAGGTCGTTTTTCATTAATTGAAGGTTTAGCAGGTTGCATACCTATTTGAACTTTGGTGACCCTATTGCAATTTTTCCGATCTTTGATAATTTTTTTAATAGGATAGCGTTGGTAGAAAAAATTCATACTTTCCAAGCTTTAAGTACACTACTAAGAGTACCTGTTAAAAAAAATTGGATCTCCTGAGCAATTTTTTCTAGTTGAAAAAATTGCTTAAAGTCGGCTGAAATTAAGAAAGACCCAACTTTGAGGTTAAAAAAGTCGATGTGGGGATTCATGAAAAAATCTTAAAGAATAACTAAAATCACCGCTTTTATGTCAACTTTCAATATCTGAAGTCGAAAGTTTGTGTATTTGATCGCTACAGTCGATTTTTTTTTTTTTTTTTTCAAAATTGGTAAAAATACAATTTGCTCGAACACACGCGATTGAAGCGAATAGAAGAGCCAACTCTTTGAGGTTTAAAAACCGCGAAAAATCTCTAAAATGATCGCTTTTAAGTCCTTTTTCAACGCCTGAAGTCGAACATTTGATTACTGAAGCGCTTCAGTTGAAATACAAGCTTGTAAAATTGGTAAAAACACAATTAGCACGACCACAATCTGAGCTCAGTTCAGGGCATAGGGCGTCGCGTGAAATTTTACCAATTTTACAAGCTTGTATTACAACTGAAGCGCTTCAGTAATCAAATGTTCGACTTCAGGCGTTGAAAAAGGACTTAAAAGCGATCATTTTAGAGATTTTGTGCGATTTTTAAACCGCAAAGAGTTGGCTCTTCTATTCGCTTCAATCGCGTGTGTTCGAGCAAATTGTATTTTTACCAATTTTGAAAAAAAAAAAAAAAAAAATCGACTGTAGCGATCAAATACACAAACTTTCGACTTCAGATATTGAAAGTTGACATAAAAGCGGTGATTTTAGTTATTCTTTAAGATTTTTTCATGAATCCCCACATCGACTGTTTTAACCTCAAAGTTGGGTCTTTCTTAATTTCAGCCGACTTTAAGCAATTTTTTCAACTAGAAAAAATTGCTCAGGAGATCCAATTTTTTTTTAAAAGGTACTCTTAGTAGTGTACTTAAAGCTTGGAAAGTATGAATTATTTCTACCAACGCTATCCTATTAAAAAAAATTATCAAAGATCGGAAAAATTGCAATAGGGTCACCAAAGTTCAAATAGGTATGCAACCTGCTAAACCTTCAATTAATGAAAAACGACCTAAAGCAATAAAAAGAGGACACAAAATGCATCAAAATGAGACCTCAACCGTATCTTTCCGTTGCGAATGAAGGCTGTGGCACGCGTTCAAAGATAAGCCTAAAATCGCAATTTTTGAATTTCCGGTTGCCTATATCTCAGGGGCCGTAAGCTGAAAAAAAATGAAAAAATACGTTTTGAGCTACTTAAGTTAGTTACAATCACCCCACAAAATATTACCAAAATCCATGACTAGGCAGCACAGGCTCTGGTTGATTTAAAATGGAATGACCCGAGTATTAAATTCAGAGTTTTCCGTTTATTTTAAGCGTGCCGTATATATACGGTACGCTTTTTGTTTTCATTTTCATATCTAATATATAGGTTGCATGCTTTGCTTATGGCAAAACCTTGGCGGGAAAGGTTTGAAAAATTAAAAACGTGTTTTCTTAAAACTGGTTTCATTAATCGTTAATTTATTGCTGCAATCCAGGAGGTCTCGGCGTCTATTTTCTTAAAATTGTAAAAGTTTTGGTATTCCTGTTAATTTCAAAAAGTTATTAAGCGTCAAAGTCGAATTCCTTTGAACGAGAATTGCATACAGGTCCAGCAACCTAAGTCATTTGTGCCAACCTATGAGTCAAAATTCAAAGGCAGGAGGGGGGTGGAAACATCTCCCGCAGGAACCCTCTTTGCCCCTCGCCTTTGGGCTCCACCGGTCACAAGATTTCTTCACGGTGCATTAAGCGGTCGTAAATGTGTCAAAATCTGTTTGACGAGGGTTTCGGAAAGAAGTGACGGCGAGGTATTGATAAAGAGCGGGCGGGGAATAGAAAAGAGAGGGACTCGTTCATATCCTTAAGTAGACCTGTTTAGTGATGACGTCACGATCAGAATTGGTTCCAAACAAATGCTCTATCTCTCACTCTCGTTGATTTACCTATAAGAAATCAGATCCAAATTTTCGAACGCAAATTCATGCTAGTTAAAGAACAGTTTTCTCAAATGTTATTGCACCATTAGATTCCACGTATTTTAAAGTATCTTTCCACTCTAACATAATTCCTAAAAGATCACAAGCGAATTTACAATCACAGTTATACCAAAAGATGTTCTACGTTTTGTCCTCGTCTTACTCACGGTCTCTTATGGGAGTATCACCGCCATGACACTCAATCATTCTAACTTCTCTTCGTATCGAAGCTATTTCTCGAGGTATAACCCATGTCGTGATGGTGCTGATGAGCCTATATCCTAGAATTTTGTGCTCATAAGAAACTGTGAGTGTGACAAGGACAAAACATAGGACTTTCTTCGATATAACTGTGATTGTGCATTGATGCGAGATGTTTAAAAAAGTTTGTGTAGCGTTCTCATATTTTATCACTGAGAAAAAGTGGCTGTTAAAACTGTAAGAATAGAGCCATAGATGATTTCGCCTTATTTCAACCATGAAACCTATCGTTGCTATAGTCAGCGCGCTTGAATCTACACGAATTCCGATTGTCTCTATGGAATTTCGATTATTTCTATGGGAAAAAAAGCGCGGGAATATATATCCTATCGGAAAATTCATTGAAACAATCGGACATTTTTATAAGGGACGTGGAACCCAATGGTGTGATACTAGCACTTGTATTTGAAAATTTAAATCGTGTTTCATATGGGAAAACCCACGAGAGCGCGAGTGAGGCGGAGCCTTTTTTTGGAACCAATTTTTTTCATGACGTCTCACTAAACAGGTCTTGGTCATTGGAAACATTTGAAATTCTGGGGGATCGGCAAATTGAAAACCCCTTTATGAGCGTCTATGCAATCAAGGGATTTTTGAGGAAATTTTGGGCGTTTTGTTGCGAAAAAAAGGTTTTTAAAATCCAGAACAAAGGGACGGGGGTAAAATTCGCATTAATAGCTCTAAAAAGTGAGAGGGGCTGTCACGTGTCTTCCACCCCTGGACAGCCTCCTTGCTGCGGCTATGGAATTGACTCTGGAATAACTTATTTACCTATCCTAAAAAGTTTCTCGCGTGTACAGTATTTTTTACTGGAAGCTTCTTCAAATTTTGGAAATTATAGGTCCATATGGAACTTTGCTTCTCCAACACGAAAAATGATATCGACCGATGGCAACAGAAAAAAAAAAATAATATTACAATGAGTTGTAATGAATAATGGCTTAGTTTTGACTGTAAACTTTCGATACTTTTTAACGAAATAAATGGGGGAGGGGAATGGGTCTGTTGCAGACTTTTGCTCCAGCGCTATAGAGTGTTCTGTATCATGTAAAATCGCGTGAAAAGTCCATTGGTGGCATCAGAAAGTCATGAAATGCGATAATAAACTCACAAGAGACGTTTAATGAACTTTAAGTTGGCGGTAAAATATCGAGCAACCTGTATGTATGCACCACGAACATCCAAGGATAGCCAACCTCACAATATCGATCACACCCAATCACAATGTAAATAAAACACATAACCTCTGACGCTTTGAGGTTGTCAACGTTGGCAATTCTTGGATGTTAAAGGTGCATGCATACGGACTGCTCGATACTTTACCGCCATCTTGCATTTCATTAAACATCTCTTGTGAGTTTATTATCGCATTTCATGACTTTCTGATGCCACCCATGGACTTTTCACGCGATTTTACCTACGATGAAACACTATTTATCGTTGTAGCAAAAGTTTGTAACAGACCCATTAAAATCCACAAACGCCTTAAACCTCCACACCTACTAATCTATACCCCTAGAATGCTTGACGTGTAAATGGCACCTGAAATGGTTAGTTCTGTATATTAAAGGATTATTTTTTCATGAATTCGCAAGTGTTCCATTTATGTATCTTACATATCTACATCGTGACAATCGCAATAAGTGCTGACAGCACCTAAAATGGAAAAAAAGAAGAAAAAAAAACTGTTTATTATTTAGAATCACGGCTTTTCCGAAAATGACGCTTTTTGACTACAAAAGAACGCAACCTCATTTTGATCCCTGAACAAGCCGTTTAAAAGGTGGAGGGATTTAGAAATATCTATTGTCTATACTTTATGTGGGTAAAAAGATCGAGCCTTATCAAATAATTTTCTTTTTTCAGCTTTCAATAGGTTTGTTGCAAACTTTTGCTACAGCGCTATAGAGTTTTGATTTTTATGTAAAATCGCCTGAAAATTACATTGGCGGCATCAAATAGTCATAAAAGCCATTCATAAACCCACAAAACGCATTATAAAGAAAGCCAAAATGGCAGTCGTAAAGCCGAACAATCTGTGCACGCGCATACGACGAACATCAAAGACAGGCGATCCATTTTCCCCTTTTTCGTTAGAAGGGGGGGGGAGAAAATATCTCTACAGTCAAACTGTGATTTTAAAAATTTGCATGGTCAAGATGTTGTGTTCTGTGAAGGGTGGCGGGGAGCAAAATATCAAGAATATAGGGTGTTGCAAAACTTAAGTGCCAAACTTATGGAGTGTATTTTTGGGGTGAACATGTACCTATATAAGGCTTTATTTTTCTACATGAATATGTGCTACAGATGTTTCTCTTCTGAGCTAAAGCCTTCCAAAGTTTTGAAAACAAAAAACAAAAAACAAACACAAAAAAACAACGCCTTTGACTCATCTCCTTATAGATACATCTGATCTAAATTTTTTTTGTTCATAATTTCTCACCAAACGAGCTCAATTGGACAGCACTTCTCACAAAAGAACTGAGTGACATTTTTGATAAAATTGAGTTATTGATTGATAGACCTAGCAATACTGAATCTCGAAGCAACAAGTGCTTCTTCTAATAACAACTATTTCCCGTCAAAATTCCATGTAAAAGTGAGCTGGGGAGCCTCATTGAAGTCATTGTCCATATGATGAAATTAAATGAGAACTTGGTTCCTTTTTCTTAAACCTTAATCCGAGTCACGTAAGGAACCAACTCCGACTTGGTTCCTTTTATAGAATTGGGAACGGACTTAAGTCCGGATTAACGGATTTTAAAATATCAACAGTGTAAACCAACTCTGCCGTTTGGTGTCTCTTAGAGGTTCGGTTTTCGTGATTATGCCAAACAAAAAGAAGAAAGGAACCAAGTCACTTTAAACGCTAAAAATTAAGTAGGTACCTTTCCTGCATAGGAAATTCCTTTTTTCGGTGTTGAAATGCAAAAACATAACACAGTAGTTGAATGAAATCAAAACGTGAGTAATTCCGAGTTTTTTGTTTAAATGCTAGCTCTTCAACTTTGGACTCAATTTTCTCGAGATCAGCTCCATGTCAAGTGGTTCCTCTTTGATGAATTATCATTGCTAGCAAAAGCATTAAAGCTGTTCAGACTTTAGTGGCACGCTTTTCCAACACCTGCGTGTTGGAATTTTCCCTGCTTGTTTTTAATTTTATTCTACGTCAGAGAGAGACCCAGCACATCGTATGCTTCCCGTGTTAGAAAAGTAAAAAAGTGAAGCAAGTTTAGCGGTCACAGTTTTGTTCTGGAGTCACCGGCTGCAACGATAAACAGTCGCCTTCTGTTGAGTGGTGAGCTCAACAAGCTGTGATTTGTCCGCGGTCCCGGAAACGGAAACAGCTTTTGCTTGGCGAATGCATACCACGCGCTCATCAATCAACAGTAGGCAACTGTTGGCTGTTGTTTCATTGAGTTCCGACGAAAATTGAGCCAGAAAAGTGGACACCTGTCGCAAGCTTTGCGCTGGGTCTCTATTTTCTACGTACGGGGAACTTATAGGTTAAAATTTTAATTCTGATCAAATTTTAAACGGTATTTTTAGTATCGATTTCCCTAACTCATGACAATTCAAAAAGCCATGAAGCGGCCATATGCCCCTATTTACATCTAAACAGCAGGATTATCTTCAAAGTTTTCCATTTTTTTTTATTTTCTCATTTTATTCTATGTACAAGTGGGGAACTGATAGGTTAAATCTCTCAATCCAGTTCAACTTCTACCTAAACGTCCTTTTTCCGATTCCACTTACGATTCCAGTTTCGATTCCATTCTTTTACAGATCGATCTGCTTGCATGATCTTTGATTTTTAAGGTTATCTTTTTTCTTTGGTCGATGGTTGACGTGCGCGTTTCTTGATACTCCCAGCTGATGCGTGTGATTTTGTGCGGTAGTCCGGTCTGTACCATTTTTATGTCGATGATGAGTCTTTCATTTTCGTTCAAGTTTTTTTTTCTTCGGACATTATCATTCAATCAGCTGGGTTGTCAAATTTCAATTTTCAGTTTTCTTTTCTTCTTTTTTTACCATTTTTATGTGCAAGTGAAGAACTAATAGATTAAAGCTGATGCGTGTGAACTAAGAGAAGAACGGTTCTTCGCTCCAAAAATGGTCAAAATTTAAAATGGTCTATAAATTCATGCGTTACATACTCTTAAAAGCTTACATTTTTAGGTTTGAGTGGTGTTTACGAGTTATTCCTTTATAAAGTTAACCAAAATGAAAAACCATCAGAGTTTAACATCGTAATCGCTTTCATTTCAAAATTTTTTCCAAACAGAACGAAAAAAAGAAACAAATGTAATACGAAAACATCTAAAAAAAACAAACGAAAAGGACCAGGAGGGGCCGCGAAGCGGCCCTAGGCCCCTAGTTTTATTCTATATTTTATACTGCTCTATTTATTTCAATGCTCGTTTATTTCCTATTTTAATCTCATTTATTGACCGATTGCGCATTGCACTCATTTTAATTATCTGCAACTCCTGATTTTGTTTGTTTCTACGTGAAAGATATTTTCTCGTTGGTATAGTCATTTGAGCTGCTTACATTCTTGAAATTAATTTTTTATTTTAGTCTTCTTTTCGCAATCGTATCTCTGTGATTTTAACTGTAATTCTGTCATAATGTTCTTGTCGTAAAATATTTACTTTGGGTTCATTTGATTTCTTTGGGGGGTCTTATGTTCGTTCGTTTGTGATTTTGTAAATGTAATTTCCTGTACGTCTGTAATTTTAATTGTAGTCTCGCAGAGCGCTCCCGAAAGTTTTGTCCCGATTGTTTTACGAATACCGTTTTATTTTTTGATTATTTCGTATCGCGTTTTCGTCCTGATTTTATTGTAACTATTTGTGATACTTCAACGCGCGTATTTTATATTTCTTGTGTGAAATTTTAGTGATTATAGTTTTGTCAATTTTATCTCGGTTGTTTGTGTTTGTTTTGTTCCGTCATATTTTCATTTCCTTTTCGTATTTTTTTTCTTCTGTTTTCTTTATGCCCCCCCCCTCTCTCTCTCCCTCTCTCTCGTGTTCTCGTTTTTGTTGTTGTTTTTCACGTTTCCCAAAATATTTTTACCTCTGTGATAGAGGGCTGACGGCGCTACGTCATGATGATATCAGGTCTAAATTTCATGCTAACTGTCACCATGATGACATTTAGCTGATTATTTTTACCAGGGTTCTTATTAGTTATGTCCCTATCATGACGTTTTCTGCGACACTTTTTTTCATCTCAACTTTGCGTAACTTTTATCTCTATGGTCCTAACTATTTACAATTGCTGTCTTATTGAATGAATAGCGGCAGACAAGCAAAGTACACCCATAACTTTTAAAAATGCATGAGTCATGGTTACATTCTTCTTTTAAAGCTTCGGTGACGAAAAATTTCCCAAAAATGTTTGAAGCAAACAAGGTGTTTCAAGAGCATCAATTTTTTCAACATGTTAATTGTAATAAATTATTGATTCAAGGAAGGTTTTACGCGGGGAGATTTCGGCGCATGGAGATCTTGGTGCACGGAGATCTCGGTGCACGGAGATCTCGGCGCACGGAGATCTCGGTGCCTGATTTTTTTTTCAAGCAGTACCTACATTTAAGTAAATTTCGAGTGTAGTGAGTACTTGGATCGATTATGAGGAGGCTGCTTGTTTTCTTCAGTAAAATCATAATATTTTCAACTTTTTCTTCACAAGAGTTTTTTTAGGGGGTTTGTGTATGCCTTCTCCCCTAAAAACACTCGAAGACCTTAAAAATGAGGTTGAGTCCCTGGTGAGACTCATACAAGACACAGCTAAAAATGCTACTCCTCCCCCACTAAAACATTATACTGCTGGATTTCGCACACCACCAGACCTATTTAACTTCATTAAAGATAAAAGAAAAGCTGGGCGTAGATGGGTACGTACGCTTGTTCCTGATGACAAGCTCCTATTTAATCGACTAACTAGGAGTGTAAAATAGACAAATGTGGAAAATTAAAAATGAAACATTAAAAAAACCTCCAAAAATCTCTAGATGCAACTCCAGCCTGCGAATATTCTTCATGAAAAATACCAGATATATTAACAGACCCACCCCTCAGAATACGCCACTTTAAAATAGCAATGGTGAATGAGCTAAATCTGAGAAAAAGCTGAACTCTTTGCTGAACATCTTTCAAACGTCTTCAAACCAAATTCTTTACCTCAAGCAAAGCAAACAGACGTTCAAACAAATCTCGATGATTATGATCTGTTAGAAACTGAGACCAAGATTCCACATTTCTCTTATAGAGAAGTTAAGAGTCTAATATCCTATTGAAAAGTTAAAAAAGCACCAGGACTTGATCTCATCACAGAACAAATTTAGAGGCAATTGCCTGATAAAGCAATACATAAAATTGAAGACATTTTAATAGATTGTAAGCAGAGACCTCGTCATTTTAAACTTGCAGTGATTATACTTGTGCAATACTGGTAGCTTTTTAGTGGTGTTTACCTGTAAGCATCCTTTAAATGGAAAATTTTCACTCAACCCCCATATTCTCCGGACCTTCCGTCCAGTGGATACCATATTATTTCTTGTCTCAAGACCAGTCTCGATGTAAAAGTTTTGCTAACCACGGTTAAGTCAAAATGGCAGTCAACTCTTGGACTAAAAGTCAAAGTAAAGCCTTTTTTTTTAATCGAGGACCTTACGAATCTGATAACGCAATATCAAGAAATGTTGGATATCAGTGAAGAATCCGTCGAAAAATAAGGTAAGATGCTCTGTTAAGAGTTGTTAAAACCACCTTTACACATTCTTTTTCTTCTCTTTTGAAATGGCTCGGTTTCCATCAATATTATAACTAGCTCGAATAACGTAAATATTTGGACCTGCAGCGACGGTAGGTGGTCGCAGAAAAATGGACGTCATTTTGTTAATTTTCTTTGGATTTGAATTACGTAAAAACGATTAGAGCCGTGAGAGTATTGAGTGTTGAATAGTTTTTACAGAATTGTGTTATCTATTTTCGTTGCCGAGTTATGAAAGAGAGAAACTTACTATTGAAACAAAACCTGTACCCGCAAGTTTATCATGTTTTTTTTCCAATTTTTTCTAAAAATATGTAGATTTGGTGAGGGAGGAAACTTACTTTTAGAACGACCCTCGTAACTATTGAGGTTCAAGTAACCAAAACAAGCAGGGGAGCTCCAATACAATTTATGCATTGGTATAAAACCTGCCATGATAGGTCTGTTTTGTTTACAAAAGTGTTGGTATTTAGCTTTTGAAAGATTAGTTGAAATCATTCAGTTCAAGTCTCATAATTTTCTTTCATGAGGCTTCCCAGTCACTAACGCTATGAATTCGGTTGAAATTATTCGAAAGTCATGTGCACTTGACAAAAAGACAAAGATACAACAATATCAAGAATTTAAGTCATTAATTAACCCAAGAAAAAGATTCACTTTGCATCAAAATCTGACCATTGCCAAAGTAGCAGGTGCCCGGTCTCAATGGTGGTACCACACATTTAAGAGTGTCCGTGTATTTACCCAACACTTCTACACTAACTTTGATCGCGTTGAAAGAGGTTGATCCAGCTCCCATAAGGAGTGAGCCCCTCGAGTTTTCAAACCAAACCTTTTTAGATCGATAGAGCTACCTCTGGGGGTTCTGAAAAGGCCCAGTTTTTTAATTTTGACCCCATGGAGACGGGGGGGGCGCGGGGGGTCAAAGATGAAACCTTTAAACCGTTATAACTCCCTCAAAAATTAAGGTATCAAAACGAACTTGACGCCAAAAGATAGAACATACAAAGAGCTTTCTAACCATATATAGGTTTTTAAAATTCCAACAATTTTAAGTCCCGTTTTTGGCGATTTTTCGAATTTTCAAAATCAAAAATCAAAACAGATAATACGCGAGGTATACCTACATCCAACGAATGACCCCCTAAAAACGAGTGTTGCCAAATGAACAAGAGTAGTGCAGTAAATGAAACAAACATTTAAACACTCAAACATATGATGTTTAACGAGCAAACATAGGATATGAGTATGTTAAGCTGTAGTTATTAATTCTGAAAAAAATGTGTTCAATTATTAACGCTGCACCGATTTATTTATTTATTTATATATTTATTTATTTATTTATTTATTTATTTATTTATACTTTGCCACATTGGTGAGACTCCTTCTTTTTTGTTTTTTGTTTTTTTTTTTTTTGGATCTAGTTAATTTCTGATTATTAGTGTGAATGCGCCGTCGTCAGTTTTAGCCCCGCGGCTCATTTCTTTTTTGAGGGGAGGGGGGAGGGGGGTTAATGAAATGGAAGTATAAATCCAAAATCTAATGAATGTATGATATAAGAAGCGTCCTCCAATGTTCCCCTCCCATTTATTCAAGTCATGCAATTTCCCTGTGCGTGAATTTCCGTCGGCAGGCTTCGCGCGCGCCTCGAGAAGCGCTAGAAATCTCGACGCGTCAACTTTGCGGCCTCATATCTCTGAAACGAAACAGTTCCCCACATTGCGGTTTGCGCTGTTAAAAAGGTCATTACTTCCGCTACTTTTCTGACAGTTTTTTGTTTTCTTAGCCAGGATCCGCCTCCCTTAAAAAATCGAAAAATCAAAATTTTTTATTTTGAAAATTCGAAAAATCGCCAAAAACGGGACTTAAAATTATTGGAATTTTAAAAACCTATATATGATTAGAAAGCTCTTTGTATGTTCTATCTTTTGGCGTCAAGTTCGTTTTGATACCTCAATTTTTGAGGGAGTTATAACGGTTTAAAGGTTTCACCTTTGACCCCCCGCCCCTCCGTCTCTATGGGGTCAAAATTAAAAAACTGGGCCTTTTCAGAGCCCCTAGAGGTAGTTCTATCGATCTAAAAAGGTTTGGTTTGAAAACTCGAGGGGCCCACTCCTTATGGGAGCTGGATCAACCTCCTTTGGCGAAGGTTTCATAAGCGCTGAAAAAATTATTTAATGCACTAAAAGATGACATCCATGTAATATGTTGGTTGGAAATTCACGCTCTCAGCACGATTCCCCATAAGCAGTTTGCACGAAGAATGTAAACAAGCGGCGAAAGAACATGTTTACATCACGCTTGGTTTTCCGTCGTTTGAGGGTCTTTTCAAATCGTCGCGCTTTTTCGACTTTTCAAACCAATATTTTTCGGTGATGCAGTCACCAAAAAAATGTGAACAAATCCTGAGTCCTCAGCTCACCTAGCCCCTTCACAATATGAATTGAAAAATGTATGTGCAACTGACCAATTGCATGAGTTGGTCTTGTGAACAACCTCTAGAAAATTTAAGATTCAAAGTTTGGTTATGAGTTAAGTGTCCTTAAAAAATGTTTTGATAGTCTTCAAAATAGCTCGCCCTTGAGGAATGCTGATTTTAATTTCATAAGTTGTGAGGGTGCTCTCAAAAGAATTCGTGAGCCCCTCAGAGGCTTTAAGGGCTCAGGCTCTCTCGAAGACCCTGAGCTGAGAGCTCACAGGTTTCTGAGGGTGTCATCAGTGCGTTTGAGGGCGCCCTCAAAAGTCCTCAGAAGCCCTCTGAAATTCTGAAATTCTGAGATTCTCAGGAATTTCTGAGGGCTTCTGAGGTTTTTTTTGACCAGGAAGACGTTTGGTCTTAAATTTTGATGCTGACACGATTACCATACTTCCGGATGACTCGATAAAAACCTTTGGCTTGACCTCTAATCTAAAAAGGGACGGTTTCAGTATTTCAAACATTTCTATCTTTCTCGAAACTACACCTGACCGCGTCAAATAAAAAATAAATAAATAAATTTATCCGAAACATCGAAAATATTCGACCCTTTAGGATTTATCTGCCCAATAGTTATCAGAGCAAAGATGCTCATTCAGTCTCTTTAGAAATTCAAGCTAAATTGGGATGAAACGGTGCCTCAGCATTTGTACACCAACTAAAAAAAATTGAGCTGATTTAGTTCATGAATCCGCGTTAAGCATGCCCCACCACACTCTTTCTTGAAAAGGTTTCCATGTGGAAGTTTACGGTGTCTCTTATGCCTCAGACGTGCAATTATTTGCGATCTATCGATAATGAGGATCGAGTAACATGCCTACTACTCATCAGTAGAGCCTTTGCTCGACGATGCTTCCAAGACTTGAACTGTGCGCGGCATAGGTACTCTCCCGTTTACTGTCTCAAGTTCGAAACCCTGTGCAGAATATGGATGCATAAGTTACGTACCTTTGGTCCGATTTCATCTCTCTATCTCTCTCTCTCTCTCTCTCTCTCTCTCTCTCTCTCTCTCTCTCTCTCTCTCTTCTCTCTCTCTCTCTCTCTCTCTCTCTCTCTCTCTCTCTCTCTCTCTCTCTCTCTCTCTCTCTCTCTCTCTCTCTCTCTCTCTCTCTCTCTCTCTCTCTCTCTCTCTCTCTCTCTCTCTCTCTCTCTCTCTCTCTCTCTCTGGGCAAGTGGAAGAGAGGGCTTTATAGCCCAAATGGCTCTCCTAGCCATAATTTAACGCATTGTCTAAGTTAATTTAGTATTATTTTAGTTTCTTACTTGTTTGTTATTTTATGGCTAATAAATTCTCTCTCTCTCTCTCACTCACTCACTCACTCACTCACTCTCTCTCTCTCTCTCACTCACTCACTCTCTCTCTCTCTCTCTCTCTCTCTCTCTCTCTCTCTCTCTCTCTCTCTCTCTCTCTCTCTCACTCTCTCTTTCTCTCTCTCTCTCTGCCCGACAAGACCCGACTTGTAAGGGTGAGGCCTTCAAAAACCGACTAACCTAACTTAACCTAACATGACCAAAACTTAATTTAAAGTTTTGCCTCTTTCCCTCCTGAAACCATGCTTGTGAGGGAAAACCAACTTGTGAGGGATCCCTCACAAGGTCGGGAAGAAGAGTACGTCAACCTCACAAGTTTGGTTTTGAGAGCACATCTGACCCTCACAAGTCGAGTTTTGTCGTCCCTCTCCCCCTCTCACTCTCTCTATCTCTTTCTCTCTCTCTCTCCCTCTCTCCCTCTCTCCATCGATGCCTTTCATTTTCAAACAGTAACTTTGAGAATACATCGGTGTCCTTTGATGGTTTTACAATGAGTAAAAATGAAAAGTAGGTTGTAATTAATACATCTGCTGCTGTAAACCTTCTTCTTCTCATTTTCTCCGGTTAATCTAAACTGGAACAGTTACCTTTTCAGATAAAAGATAACTCACTTTCTTTTTCCATATTCTACGCATTCCTTAATTACAAACGCTTACTCAGAATCAAGATGAATCTCGTCAAAATCAATTGCATCGTCTCCTGGTTGTTCGTAAATCAGAAACATGTATCGGTGAAAATCTAAACAAAATTTAAAAATTCAAAAAAGATTAAAATAATACATTTTATTCTTACAGAATAAGCTTTGCATCCTAAATCAAATGAGCTGAGAGGCATTGGAATTATTGTTTCACTCAAAAAGATGAAAACAAAATAATAGCGATTTTTAAGTGCAACCAGATGATTAGCGATTAGTTCCAGAACTACCCTCCAATATTAAGGCTTGTATGGTATAAATTTGGAGTGCGAAATACGATTGAAGGTTGTCGGTTTCTTTAGTCGTGCAAATTCTCTCGGTGAACATGCATTTTCAAGGATGATTCTTTTCCTTTTCTGGAAATTTATAAAAATAAATTTAAAAAAATTGGTATGATTTTTAAATACACATGTGTTCTAATACATTGTAAAATATCCTTTCGAACATACCACCAACACCCCTCTAATCGAGTATTAGATTTAAAAAAAAAAAAAAATAGAAAAAGTTAAAAAAACCAATTTGATGAAAGTCTATAATTTAATCGGAACTATTTCTTTATAGACCAAATATTTCCGTGGATGACCCCAGGGTCAGACCAGCACAAACGACCTCGTTACGAGCTCCTTGAAGTTTCCACCATCTCGAAAAAAAAAAAAAAAATCCAGAAAACATTTGGTTCTGAACGTGATGAGAAATAAAATGGTCGAAGTTTAGGCCACATTAGGAAGACTATGTAACGAATATGTAAACATTCATTGGTTTAGCTCAGCGGTTCCCAACCGGTGGTCCGCGGACCGAGTTTTGGTGGTCCACGAAGACCTTCCAAATTTGTCCGTTTTTTTTTTTTTTTTTTAAGCGTGCCATACGAAGTATATGGCAAGCTTCTTACTCTCGTTTTGAAGTATACAATGAATAATATATAACACAGTGGAACAGGTGCCTTCTGGTGGCCGTGTGTGTTTTGGAGATTTCATTTTCAGGATACGAATCAAAACTTACATGATCGGGTTATACAGGGTGTCAATTAAAATAGGAGCCAGGCTTAATATCTCGAAAACGGCTCCGAATATCGAAAAACGCTGAAACACGTGTTCGATTATTTCGAGGGGGACATCTTTTGAGGGGGTCTCCAATTTCGGGGCCCCCCTCTGGGGGGCCCCAGGGGGGTCAAGTCCCATATTTCAAATGGGGACCCCCATTTTTTATTTGATAATCGGAAAGAGGGTAAAATTCTAATACTTTTGGCGCAAACCGAAAGTCGATATCGTTTTTCGTGTTCGATATATCGAAGGTCAAAGTTCGATATGGACCCATCTTCAGAAATTCGTAACTTTCCTTTAAATAGTCCAAATTGCAAAAACTTTGGGTTTAAAATGCTCTACAGAGCAAGCACTTTTCAGAAAAAAATTCAATTTTAACAGAAATTTAGTCAAAATTTGGTTTTAAAGCCCCCAAACATTTTTTAACATTTTTGACCCCCACGGGGGGCTATCAGAAAAATTCCGAGAGACGACCCCTATCGAGTGATACATCAATCGAAAAGGCGTAACAAACTGAGCATTTTTGCGCAAACCGGAGGTCCATATCGGTTTCCATATTCGAGATATCGCATTCTGTAAATCGACATTTGACATTCGATATCTCGAATATGAAAACCGATATGGACCTCCGGTTTGCGCCAAAATGCTCAGTTTGTTACGCCTTTTCGATTGATGTATCACTCGATAGGGGTCGTCTCTCGGAATTTTTCTGATAGCCCCCCGTGGGGGTCAAAAATGTTAAAAATGTTTGGGGGCTTTAAAACCAAATTTTGACTAAATTTCTGTTAAAATTGAATTTTTTTCTGAAAAGTGCTTGCTCTGTAGAGCATTTTAAACCCAAAGTTTTTGCAATTTGGACTATTTAAAGGAAAGTTACGAATTTCTGAAGATGGGTCCATATCGAACTTTGACCTTCGATATATCGAACACGAAAAACGATATCGACTTTCGGTTTGCGCCAAAAGTATTAGAATTTTACCCTCTTTCCGATTATCAAATAAAAAATGGGGGTCCTCATTTGAAATATGGGACTTGACCCCCCTGGGGCCCCCCAGAGGGGGGCCCCGAAATTGGAGACCCCCTCAAAAGATGTCCTCCTCGAAATAATCGAACACGTGTTTCAGCGTTTTTCGATATTCGGAGCCGTTTTCGAGATATTAAGCCTGGCTCCTTTTTTAATTGACACCCTGTATTGTGTATTTTCGAGACATTTTTAATACGTACAATCAAACACTCAGACACGTTTAAATTTTTCATTTGGAGTCTTTTGATGCCTTCGTTGATTTTATTTTGCACAAAAATGGGGCCCCATTTTACAACAAGTCAAGTTCTCGGACTCTGTTGACTTCAGTTGTCTTCGATGCACACACAGAAAATATACTGAGTTTATACACGCACACATAGGTAATTGACCCAGGTTTTGACACATTTACAATCAGATTCTTTTCCGAATCTCGTGAATTTCTCCCCCCCCTCCCCCAACCCCGTTACATCTCTCAGCGTTGAGGAGCTGGCTCGTCACCACTCCAACCCTCCGATCAGGGGCCCTGAACGAATTAAATGAACGAGTTGTTGAACGCGTATTTTGACTCACTCAACTGTTCTAAGAGTAGGTATACAAACACAAAGGATTCGGTCGCGGCCGCGGCTCCCGTGAATCGAACGTTTCGTCGCTTTGTGCTGTTCGCTCATTTGGAACTGAACGGAATCAATAGGCTATCCTTCCTTCTTCCCACAATACATGACTGCACTATCTTATTCTGCTCTGCTCCCAACGCAACGAACAGACCTGTGGTCCAGTGGATTCAATTCACTCGTTCCGAATGCGAACGAATTACTTCCCGCTGAATTAGTTCTAACGAAATATTGAACGAATTTCCGAACGAATTAGAATGAATTAATTTCACTCATACTCATTACTGCTTCTTGACCATCCCCTCCCTTCACCAAAGTACTCCTATTGTACCGTAGGATCCGATATACCTCCGAAGTATCAGTGATGCCTTTAGCGGGGGGCACCTCCCAGGGGAGGTCCCCCCTTGAATTTAATACTTCTAATGAGGACCCTCTTTTTTCTAAGATGATTGGGAGGAGGATAAAATTCCAAGACTTTTCGACTAAAACCAATAGTCGATATCCTTTTGCGTTTTTGATCAATCGAAGGTCAAAGTTTGCTATGGACCTATTTTCAAAAATTCGTAACTCCCCATTGAATGATCCTATAAATAACGTTGGATCTAAAATGCTTTAAAGAGGAAGCAATTTTCAGGAAAAAAGATGTCTCCTCCAAAAATTTTACTTGAAGGTCGATTTTAAGCCCCTATTTTTTTAAAATGCCAAAATCGACTTCGAAATTCAGAAAACGCTTAACTATGGATTTCATTAACCGTCTTCCCTGGCCACCGATTCTCACGCGCCCCGAAGGCGGGAGGCGGGAGGAATTTTTCGATTATCAAGAGTTTTGTCCCCCACCCCCACTTCCCGTGGGGGCCCGAAAATGGTTTTCTTTGAAATTAATGGAACCCGCGTGCTTTGGCTTTTTCTGAATTTTGAAGTCGTTTCTTTCTTTCAACCTCTGAAAATGTTGAAATTTAAAAAAAAAAAAATAGAGGCTCAAAGGAACCCTTTCAAACGAACTTTTTGGAGATGATTTATTTTTCCGAAAGGTGTTTGCTTTTTAAAGCATCTTAGAGACAAAGTTTTTAAATTTGGATCATTAAATGGGGAGTTTAACATTTTTAAAAGTGGGTCTGCGTCAAACTTTGAACTTCGATTTATCGAAAAAATATATTGACTTCCGGTTTGCGTCAAAAGTCTTGGAATTTTATTATCTTTCCAATCATCTGATTAAAATTGGGGATCCTCATTTGTAGTCTATAGTATTGGATTTAGGGGTAGTACTTCCCCCTGGGAGTCGCCCCCCCCAAGGGTACCCCTTCGAAAGATGTCCCCCTCGAAAAAATTGATGGACTTTTATACACATTAATTGAAAACTCTTGTAAAGAGAAAATATTCAGCGCATAGGAACAGTCAAAATATTGACTTGGGCGGAAGTTATGGCGCTTTAAAGGTTTTGACTTTAGGCTTCACTCCCTCCATCTGCAGTGGACCAAAATTAAAGAACAAAGCGTGTTAAAACGTAGCTTTCTCAAAGAGGTCTATCGAGTATCGACCCTGAATTTATGAGATTTTTTGAGGATAGCCCATTCCTGATGGGAGTTGGATCAACCTCTTTCTGTTTTGCGTGGGTGCCACAACGCATGCCCTCAAACACTAAATAGCAAATAAATTGTAATGAACAAAATTACAATCATATCATGGCACGCTTTACCAATACATAAATTGTATTGGAGATCCCCTGCTTGTTTTTTTTTTTTTCAGTCCGAAAGTGGCAACATTGAATTTGTGACCAATATTTTTTTATGCTGCAGGAAAAATAAAATTTTGTCGTTGCTAGTGAAGTAGGTTATCATTTGAACGAGTCAAAACCTATATTTTTAAAAGTTTATAAAATTCCTCCTTCGAAGTTTTCGTTTTTCGGTTTTTCAAATTCAATTAAATTAATTTCAAAATTGAAAGTTTTCAATTATTTTTCTTCTTCTTGTTCCATTATCTAATATCTTAGCGGTTCCCAAACGGTGGCTATATTAATTTAGGGCGTTAGAGCTGGTTAGTTTTTGCTTCCCCCCTCCATTGTCGAAAAAAAAGGCCATCGATTTTCATTCTTTCAAGTTGTGATCCGCAGCCTGCACTGATCGTTCGATTGGTGGTCCGCGACCGGAAAAGGTTGGGAACCGCTGGTTTAGCTGGTCAAAATTCCATAAGTTTCAAAGAAACTCAGATAAAAAAAAACGAAATTTGGAGATTTGTCATCACTAATTAATTCTACCTTTAGGTGCAAAAAGATTTTTTGGGGGACCCCCAAGTAGGGCAATAGGGCCTCCCAACCCGCTGAAAAGTTATCATTGTGAGCCCCCAGCGTGCGGCACATCAATCGAAATTGTATAAGAAACTGATTGTTTAGGTGCAAATCAGAGTTGTTTGAGGGCAACAAAAATCTAAAGGATTGTTTTAGTGGGCACTATCCTCTTTTATTTATTTACCATTTTCATGAATTAGACAATAATCCTAATAAAAATAAACGTAGGATGGTTAGAGAAATTTTTTACGATTTTCCTTGGAATAAAATCGACTAGTGAACTGGTCGAGTTCAAAGTCCGATTTTCGCAGGTAAGCGACTCTAATTCCCTAGTTTCTCTTGTTTTGATTGAATAGGCTTGATCCAAATATACCTACCAAGTGTTGAACGATCGGTCATTGTTTTGTGTTGTTTAGAGGTATATGAAAAGGCGGATCAGTCATGGAATGTATGTTTTTTCTTCATAGAATTATTTATATGCTGATAATTAATCTAATTATCGACTAATTTATTTTCACCACAATTATCAGTAAACCTAAAGTAACTTGTGGCGGCCAAGATCCAAAACCTTCTCCAAACCACTCCATTTCATCATCTCCCTCTTTCTCGCTTCTTTCAAAATACGTAATTCTTCTTGGTATAGTAATAATTACTGAGAGGTGTATGTGGTCTCTCAGATCCAACTTACAAATTTGCTGATATCAAAGCAACCAAATCTTAATTTCTTCCCCCCTCCGTCTTCCCACACCTCCCCTCCTCCGTTTTTTTTTCTACCACCCTACCCGTTAAGATTTCAGCTTGAGATTTCATCTCTGAATACCATTATTTCGAATAGTCATTATAATTTTAAGGATGCATTAAAAACAAACCGTTGCATAACTCATAAATTGCAGGCGCATGAGAAGGCAAAAGATTCAATGCCCAAAGGCGCTGATATCCGAGTGACCAAGTCTAATTTTTTGTACCTGCCACATCCTTCTTCTGCATCCCCTCCTACTCCCCCTCTCGCTAGTTCACCCATCAATAAACAAACAAAATTAAACAAAAAAAACAAAAACAAAAACAAAAACAAAAAACAAAAAAAAGTAGGCGTTGCGTTTCCTATCGTTACCGATAGGAATAACATGCAGTTCGGTGCTGCGCTTGTGTTTTATGGCTGTTGTTATTGGGGTGGATCAGGATCTCGTTGAATGTGGTTTTTTTACTGTCGTTGGGTTTGGCTGCTTATTTGAGATTGGTTTTGTTGATTAGGTTTCCGTTTTTGTATGTATACTGGGAAATGGTCAGAGTTTAAAGTTGTGTATATTTGAGCGTTATAGTGAGTTAAGTTTGCGTATACAGGGTGAACTAGTGCATACATATCAGTATTTTTTCTCACGAACGGCCGGCCGGTTCAAAAGTGTTGAAACAAAAAAGTCAGAGAGGGAACTGAATTTTTGATGTTCTCTGAAGCCTCCAACAGCCCCGTAGGACGTATTGGGGGGGGGGGCATTTGTCAACATTTCTTTAGACTTTCACCTATAAACGTATCAAGCAAATTCATATCCTGAAAGAAAAAGAAATTGCCGACATTTGCTTTTCAAGGCACGACCGCGTAATGACGGTGTAGAACACTGATGATGGGATATTCCTATCTCAATTTTGTTATTCTTCCTTTGCTGGAGAGGAAGACTCACAGAACTCCTATAACAAGTCACCAGAATTAACAGCCGAGTTATGCTATCATGACACCTGGTGACACCGATGCCAAAGGAAAGTCGTCTCTTAACAGCCGATTCTTGATAAAGTGGCAGAATTATTACTTGGATGGTAATCTCCAATAATTATTAGTGTCCAATATCGCAATAACGGTAGCGCATTGAAAGTCATCTTATGAGTTTACGAAAGGGTCATCGTTAATTTGAGAGATTTTTACACCTGAATCGACCCTTGAATCGCTTGTATTGAAAGTGTGCAACAGCCCCATAGCTACTACTGAAATTCAACTGAGCTTACTAATGAAGCCGTAACCATCAGAAAAGCCACCTTCTGACTGGGGTAGATACAAGTTTGATGAAATGAAAATAATAGAATGTTAAATGGCTATTGCCTCAACCTGTATTACAAAATACTGGTATACAAATAAGTCAGAAGCAACATCTCTAGTCCCAGTGCCTAATTCCTACGATCAAATTATCGTTCTTCGCATGAAATACTTGAGAATACCCGATCTTCCTTGGTATGAAAAGAAAGCTAAGCCTCTTTAGTTTGTCTATCTTCTTAGATACACTTCGATTATTTGCGATTTTAAAAACGGGGAACGCGCATCATTTATTCACCTTTTTTCTTTTAGTTGTTACGATTTGCAGAACCGAGTATTATATCGTTCTTCTAAGCTACACATAATCGCAATGTTTCTTGAAAGATGAAGAAACTAGGGGGGTCTCAGCTTTCTTTCTGTACTAATGAAAATCGAGTATTTTCAAGTAGAAGTATCTTGCGAAAATTTCATCGGAATCTATTGATGTTAATTGCCCCCCCCCCCCCCCCCCAATGTGCATATCTGTGATTCCCATAACCAACAGATAAACTATGCCGTCCATTTTCATGTTCACGACACAACTTTTAAAATCGCAATTTATAGCTGTATATTTTGGACGATAAAGGAACTAGAAAGTCTCAGCTTTCTTTTGATACCAAGTAAAACAGAGTACTCTCAAGTAGCTCATGCAAAAATTTCATCCGAATCTATCGAGGTTGACTTCTTTCTCTCCTGTGTTATTTCTGCGATTCGTCGGCTCCGATGCACCTATGCTCCGTCTCCCTTTGAAGTAGATAACTTTGAGGTACCCCCACTCCTCTATTATGATTTTTAATCATCGATAATTGCATTTTATTGCTCCCCGTATGTTTTGGTTTCTGACGTAGAGAAAAAAGTGAAAAGTAGAATCCTGCAACTGAAAAGCATCAAAACGCGTCAGTATGCGGTGGATTTACACGAAAATTTGACTCGTTTATTTATTCAGTACTGCACATATATTTTTATGACACACCCTCTCACCGTAGTAATTACATGAATATCAGATGGCAGCTCCGCTACTTGTCGCGTTGAGAGAACCCGATACCAATAAATGCATAAGTTCTACCTGGTTGTTACGGATAAGAAAACAGTATTACAAAAATGAACTAGGTACTCAAAAATCCACCACTGCGTACCTAAAATATACCTAAATGATTAACTGAACAAACAAAAAGCAACAACTCAAACATAAGGCATGGTACACACGGATCATCCTACTACATAAAACGTACCGAAATGATTGACAAAACAGACAAAACAGACAAAAACAACAGAGAAAGAGCATGAGATAGATACCTACTAAAAATCCGCAAAAAAAACCTCATACAATAAACCAAAGAAACCGCATCTAAACGAATCTATTAAAAACAATTCAGAACAGACAAAATAGTTAAAAGGCGTAGCATGGACTTAAAATAAACTAAACCCTGAAAACGGAAGTAAAATGGAATAAAATAATGAATTACTCACGAAAAATGACAAAATTTTCAACTCGAACCAACAAAAATCGAAACTTCTTTGCACGAAAGATTGATAAAGGAACAACATTAAAAAAGAGCCACGAAGTATTTCCTAATAAATTAAAGAAACTCCGATTGTTTAAATTCAAACTAAAAGACAATCCATCAAGGTATATGGAGAACAGGTATGGACAACACTCGACTCAGGGGGCGTGGCCACTTGGGAAAAAGCGACTTCGCCGCCATCTTGTCTCCTATTTACACCGTGCATTTCGCATTGTTGTTTGTGGTTAGGTTTGAAGGGGAATTTTATCTGAAGCAATACTTTATTTATTTGAACAATGCAATGTAGTTTTTATCTTTAAATGTTAATGTTGTGACTATAGAATGGATTAACATCATCAATTACGTTGTTCACTTTCCTTTTCAAGATGTGCAATCTAAGTTTGAATCGCGCGGTCAGAAAAATGGCGGCGGAGTCGCTTTTTTCACAACCAATCAGAGCCAACTTCAGAGTGTTGTCCATACCTGTTCTCCATATACCTTGACAATCCATAACCAAATAAAAGAATAAAAACTCTGAGAAAATTGACCTTTTTTTGTCATCAACTCAAAAAACGTTCATTATAGAACAGCTGACTCCAAAGTCGACTGAAAATTCAAATAATGCGTCCAAACTAAACGAGAGATATAGGCAACACACAACACTCGCCTACGCAAGCCAATTGGCTGAAATGACGATTCTCAACTACAATATACCCACGAGCTCCTATTTGCTACAAATTTTGAGAGCCCCGCTAAACAACAAAGAACTAACCACCTTTGAGCAATAACATGCCTCATCTTCTCACAAATGCACCCAACAATTAGCCTAAAAAATCCCACACTTTGAGAACCTCGGGATTTCCCGGGGGGCAATTACATGGAAAAAAAAAATTGAAACAAGGTTACCAAAAACTACTTACGAAAACAACAACAAAATTAAACAAAAAGCAAAAATTCTAAAAAGAAAAAAAAAAAAAAAAAAAAATAAACGGGGAAAAAAAAAAAAAAACCACGAAAAAATAAGGAAAAAAACCCCTTGGGGGACAAAAAGCTGTAAAAACTAGAACATGAAAAAGCAACAACGACATCAAAAATCACAAAACACGTAACACCGTGTGTTTCAAATCGATGTTATTCGATACTTTACACGGAGTTAAATGGAGCAAAATAATAAAACTACGCATTTACACTGCACTTTAAAAAAAAAAAAAAAAAAAAAAAAAAAAAAAAAAAAAAAAAAAAAGCAGCCAGCAGATTTTGTATCGCAGTCTAGCGATACAAAGATAACATGCAGTCAATCAGTGTAAGCTGCTTTGACTGCGTTGTTATTTTTGTAATACAGCTTTTCATCAAGTTTCATAGCATATGGGGTGTCAATTAAAAAAGGAGCTATGCCAAATATCTCGAGAACGGCCCCGGGATTTTGAAAAACACTGAAACACGTGTTCAAATGCTTGAGGGGGACATCTTTATGGGGGGTTTCCGATTTCGGGGCCATCTCCAGGCGGCCCGCAGGGCGGATACCACGTCCCTAAATTCAATACTTAAAAGGGGGACCCCCATATTTTATTATTAATCGAAAAGAGGGTAAAATTATCAGACTTTTGGTGCGAATCGAAGTTCAATATCGGTTTTCGTTTTTGATACATCAAAGGTCAAAGTTCGATTTGGACTAATTTTCAAAAAATCATTACTCCTCTTTGAAGAGTCGGAATTTAAAAATCAAGGACAAAAAATACTCTAATAAGTAACCCCTTTACAAAAAAAAATTTAATTATGAAAAACATTTAGTAAAATTTTTGGGTTTTTGAAGCTCCCAAAACTTTTAGACGTTTTTGGCCCCCTAGGGGGGCCATCTAAAAAATTTCCGAGGTACAACCCCTATTGATTGATACATAAATAAAAAAGGCGTAAAAAACTGAGCATTTCGGTGCAAACCGGAGTTCGATATCGTTTTTCACAATCAAGATATCGCAATCTGTAAATTGACATTCGATATCTCAAATGAAAAAAGATATCCACCCCCGGTTTGCGCCGAAATGCTCAGTTTGTTACGTTTTTTTGATTATGTATCACTCAATAGGGGTCGCAATTCGGAATTTTTCAGATGGCCCTCCTTGGGGCCCAAAAACGTCTAAAATTTTTTTGAGCTTAAAAACCCAAAAATTTTGAATAAATGTTTGTTATAATTAAATTTTTTTTTCTGAAAAGGGTTTGCTTTTCAGAGTATTTTTGTGTCCTTGATTTGTGAATTCCGACTCTTCAAAAAGGAGTAAGTAATCCCTCTTAAAAATGGGCCCAAATCGAACTTGGACCTTCGATATAATCGAAAACGAAAAACGATGTCGACGTTTAACTTGTACCAAAAGCCTTAAAATTTTCCCCTATTTTTGAATATTAAAAAAAAAAAATTTGGGGGGCCCCATTGAAGTATTGGATTTAGGGAGGTGGTAGCCCCCTTGGGTACCCCCCAGAGAGAGACCCCAAACCGGCGTCCCCTTAAAAAGATGTCCTGCTCAAAATAATTTAACACGTGTTTCAGCGTTTTTCGGAATCCGGAGCCGTTCTCGAGATATTCGGCCTGGCCCCTTTTTTTAATTGACCCCCTGTATACATGGTGATCCAGAGCACCTGTACCAGGCATTTTTCTTGAGAATGGCTGATTGAAATGTTTTGAAACATGGAAGTCGCATAGGGAATCAACCCTAAATTTTTCATTTAAAATATTATCGATAGCTTCCAATACTTAGCCCTTTGGGGCATATTTGAAAGGGGAGGCTCAAAAATCTATATCTCAAGTTTTTTTCAAAAAAGCTTTTTTAAATTTATGAGGAAAGCTCGTGTCCTTGAAGTTCAGGCAATTTCCTACATTTTTGCTCCCAAGGACATTTCCCAAAAAAACCTCAATTTTTTGAGTTTTGGCGATTTTTGGAAAAAATTTAAATTTGGCTTTAGTGGCCACCCTGTTGAGAATTCTTCTAAATACAGATTCTGATCAAATGGTTGGAACCATTTTGATTGATGTGAACTAGTTTGGTACCTTAAAGTGAAAAATTAGGTGTATTTCTTTAAAATTTAAAAATTTTGGGCAGTCCATGTCTCAGACCATGGAATCGATCCGATTCTGCCATTGAAGTCCCAAAGTTTTGATTTGAAAAAAAACCTTATTTTTCTCCTCAAGGTAACATGTTGCACATCGATCAGAAGGTTTCGATATACTTCTTCAGAATCTGTCAAGATTTGTGAGAAATTCTCAACTGGATAAGCAAAAGGGTCGATTAAAAAATTTTCCAAGTCTCTATAGCTAAAAAAATCGGGGTGTTTTGGTAAATGTCTATGGGAGCAAAAATGTTGGCAATTGCCTCTGCTATGAGGATATGAACTTTTTTCGTACTTTCAGAAGATTCTTTTTTGCAAAAAACTTGATAAAAGTGTGTGAGCTTCTCCTAATATGAACGAGGAGCTGATGAGGGCTTTTGAAAATATCAAAAATAAAAATTTTTTGTGTCCATTCCGTAACCGTTTTTTTTTATTCAAAACATTTCGATCAGCCGTTCTCGAAAAAAATGCCTGGTGGTATGGTTCCTCTCATCTTGAACTCTAGGCCACTGTCTCTTATTTCGTCATTTGTGAGTGTCTATTTTAAAAAGTTCTCTTTCATTTGGTTTTTTCTTAAAACTCTGTGCAGTGTGCTGGTTCCTCTTATCTATAGTTATCATCGCTGCATTATGTTCTGTATAATTTCAATGGGTATGCAGAGTAAGTGAGATTTGTGGAGTGAGAATTTATTTTCTACGTGAAACTTCTGAGAGCAAGTGCTTTTGTTCATTTTTTTTTTTAAATTTCTATTAATTTCATGTCACAAATTATTTCACCAAAACTTTCAGCTAAACCTCAAGTGATTGCGGCCAGGATCCAAAATCTTTCCCCCAAACCAGCTCCATTTTACTTCACTTGCCCCAAACATTTCTTCATGAAAACTTGCTCGAAAAACTTTTCTTTCAAATATCTTCCTATAAGTATTTATTTCCCAACACCCGGTGGACGTGTCGTTTTTATTCAATTTGCAAGTCATGTGATATCAGAGCGACCAAGTCTTAAGTTTCCTCGATTAGGTGGCTTCAGAGCTCCTTCAAATAATTTGATATTTCTCCTGATCACATTTTCTTTTTTTCGTATAAAGCGCCTTCAATAATTTGATACTTCTCCTGGTAACAGATCTTCCGTATGAAGCTCCTTCGAAATATTTGATACTTCTCCTGTAAACACTTTCGTCTGAATAGCCGCATACAACCGAAAGACACGGTAGCTCTGATTCAACTTGCAAATCATCTGATATAAGAGCGACCAAGCCCTAGTAGCATCGACTCCTATTTTGTTGAAATAAAATGGCAATTTTATTTGAAATGTTATTGATATTTCAAAGAAATTTTACTTGAATAAATCTCAGATAAATCTTAGTTAGGGTTTACATTTTCTTATATTTTATTTGAATAAATGCAATTTTTTTGAATAAATTGCAATTTTGTTTGAATAAAGTGCAGTTTTAAATTAAAAAAATTGCAATTTACTCTTTTTAAAATTTAAATTTTTTTTGAATAAAAAAGTAATTTTTTTTTTAAACAAAATTGAACTGTACATAGAATTTCGTACTCTTCGTGAGGTGCTTTGCTTCATGAGAACTGTGACTGTTAGTGTAATTTGCCTTAACGTTTAACGTTCAGATCCCAGGTAATCTCGGATAAAGCTTGAACTTGTCTTTAGGGTTTCCCCTATTTACCATTTTACTGGTGTGAGTAAAGTTGGTACAGAAGGGAAACAAAAAACAGAGACTAGGAGAAAATAAAATTCAACCACAAAATCTACACCTGAGGTCACACCTACCTGCGGTTCAAGTTCATCTGCGCGTTGACTGGTTGTTGAGTTTCCCTCGTTGATTGTACTTTTAACTGACTTTAGCAAATTATAATAATGTATTTGAAATTAAAATTTGCAGCAAATCTGATTTCAAAGTTGACCCTTTAGTCAGTTTGGACATGAAGAAGCAAAAAACAGGATGACTGACTCATTTTTGGTTCTGAAGTTTGCACGGACCGAACGGAAGACTTTCATTTCATTGAGAAATTAAGAGTATTCTTCAATAAAGAGCGTTCATAGTTGAATTGAAAGACTAAAGTACCCACTTAGCAGAAAAAAGAAACTACTGTCATCATTATGGCAATAATGGTGCAAGAAATCAATCACAACACTGACTTAGAATTACCGGTATTAGGGTTTAAAGGGTTTGGTACTCCGTAGAACTCTGAAGTGACCAAAAAACAGTAATTCACAGACACCTTGTTATGAAAAAAACCAAACCCAACTTTCTTTAAAAGTGAAGACAACACCACGTCGTGCGCTGCACGAAACGGGGTACCAATTCATTATAATGTTTGTTCTTTTACCAAGGATATAGGTGTGGACAAGAAGGCTGTAAAACGGTGCCATACTAAAATTTTGCTGTAAGGTTGATCGGAGAGCATCCATCTTGCTCCACTCATCTATTTTGCCCAAGTCAATTCGATTCATCCTAGTCAAATTTAGCCACTTGAGTGAATGTTAGCATGAGATTCGAGTGAAGTTCAGTCACAACTTCGTAACCACTTATTTATCGACTGCTTCCAAACAAGAGGGGAAAGTTACTTTATCCTACTTAAGAATCTTAGGTGGATATGCCCCTAAAGTAGTCGACAATTTTATCGCAACCGATTGGACCCAAGGATTCATGATTTACTCACAACATTTTAGAAAAGCTGATTTGATTGGTCCCGGTCAAGATTTGTTTCGACTTAGGTTACATTGAGTAGAATTAGACAAATCGAGTTGGCTTTCCCCCATTAGATCTAATGTGTCCAAATTAACACTATCATTTGTACTTGGCTTCTAGGTTTCTCTCTTTAGACTTTGTAAGATTATTGACAAGATTATGACCATTTCCCTCATGCCCAGAGCCAAAGCCTGGCATCATAAACTGTGCTGTTCAGTGTCGAACACACTTCTTGCACTTTTTCAGTGTAGCTTCATATAGCTTCATAATGAAGCTTTTTTTCATCCTCGCAAAACTATCCGTTTGCAAGTAAAACATGTCAAATCATCTTCGGCAGTTTCAATGTAAGATGAGTCACTGTAACCATTCTATTAGAGGGGGACCATTTTGAGTATAGGGTTCTGACAAACAATGGTGCCTGTTTCCAAACCGCATCAAAGCGCATTGATAAGCGCTTCATTAGAAACGAGTTGAAACTCTGCGCAAACCAACCGCTCTCCCATGCCCTCTGATGCAGTTCAGAAGCAGGCACCGCTTCTTGACAGGACTCGATACTCAAAATGGTCCTGCTTTTCTAAATAAAGTCATGAAAAATTCATGAATCCTTAGGGCTAATTAGTTACGATTCAATTTTCGACTTCTTTAGTGGAACACCCCTCAGGCTGTATTCACCCGACATTCCATTGTAGAACAATGTGATTGTAACTCTCTCATCTTGTCGGACAGTTGTACTTAGGTAAAAAAATACTTAAAAAGTTGTTACCAAACTCCAACCAAACCTCGTAGTAAAATTCACTTCACGAGTGGCTCAATCAACTTGGGCAAAAGAGATGAGTCGAGTGAAATGGATGCTCTCCGATCGACCTCAGCCCACTATTTCAGTCGACATCATTTATCATTGAATGAATGCATCACACAACTTGGTGTTGCCATTTAAATAGTTCTGCTCTCCATGACTGTCATGCAAGCATAGGTACAATTGGTCTGAAATGTAAAGGTCCACCCTTTGCTTTTTTTTTCCCCTTTTGGTAACTTTACTGTCTAGACCACGCTCATCGGTTAACGAGGTTATCTACTTCAGATCACTCAACTTGAGGAGATAAAAATGAGTAAATCTGTCTCAGGAAGAGAGAGTTTCCTGAGAGAGGTCAAATTACAAAATTTTGAATAAATCACCAGAAAATAAGTACCACTTTCACTCGTCGAAATGCCAAGAAAAACTATGAGTTACAGCATTACGAGACAATAACGCACTGTAGGAACTGAGAAATTAAATGAAAGCTATGAAGAACTTGAGTGTTTCAATTGGGAGAAACTGAAATTAAGGCTGTGATTGACAGAAAACACGCACAGTTCAAAAAGAAATTATAATTTTAAAGTCTCTGATAGAATTCGAAAACACGCGAAAATACAATGCGGAGATACTTAGGGAACTTCGGGTTTTTTTTCACAAATCGCTAACCTTTAAAAACTCCGAGGCGGTTACGCATGTTTACCAAAGCTTCCGAACTAGATATAGCTCGTTTGGGAATCACAGACAAAAAAATGAAATCACCAAATTTTTTATAACGGAGACAAATCCTTATGAAAAACTTCGGGTCAATTCTCATTCAAACCTCACTCAAAAATTCAAACATTTCAATCGGCGCACGATGGATCCAAATCGAGTCCTAATGGTCAAAAAAACAAAGACAAGAGATATCACAAGAACTGTTGATCCATCAAATGATATTCTCCGATAAATATGGGACAAGCCAGGATAGAAAAACCGAGCCAAATAAAACCCCCTTTAAAAACAACTATAGTACCCAGCTAAAATACTAATTTTTCCCAAATTTGAAAGGATCGAATTTGGGCCGCCAAAAATTTTATTTCTGTCCATTGTGCGGCGAACCGAAGAATATCGAAAATCCGATATGGCGCGCGATACGTTTTTTTCCACGTTTAAAAGGGTAGGGAGACTTTTGGCGTTGCCGCTCCACAAAATATCGAACGAAGGGGAAACCACCGTAAAAAGAGACGCGATCATTACGTGCGGAAATCTGACAACGCACGTTTCGACCAAGCCGAAAAATTTTCGATTATTATGCAGGAAGTTTATGGCCAAAATCGATACGAAACCATAACAAAAACATGCAGTACTTACTGCATGTTAAAAAAAAAAAAAACTTGGTTTTTACCTACTGACTTGGAGTTTATTTAACACCGCGTATTAGCTCTTAACCAGGTTACCAAACAACGGCCATTTTCACAAACTTCGACCAATAGAATTACTCATTTTAAGTGGCGTTAGCCACCCCGGTCAAGTTTAAACCCCCGAAGCAGTTGGCTAGCGGGACCACTTGTATTTTTTACGAACATCGCGAAAAAGGCTCTGAGCAGGATTTCTCGCATGTTCGATTAAATACCGCTTATACCGTCGCTCAAAACCCCATAACCCCCTATATGGCCAGAACGGGCCCAAAAAGATCTATCAGATGGTATGAATTGATTTTTGATTCATGGTTCAAGGAAAAATAAATCTTTAGAAAACCGTCTTTTTTACGGTTCAATTTTGAATCGACCGCCAAAAACAATTATTCAATAAGTCACTCCACAGAGTAAACGCCTGCAAAAAACCCTAGATAACCATATATTGATAGATTCAGAATGACTGGGAGATGATACTTCCGAAGAGTTTAACTTATTTCATTCACTTGTAAGGAAATAAACTCGAAAATAAGCATGGGCCAATCAGACCACCCTTCAGTGTTGCCACAGACCGAAGCCTGAAACAAGTCCACTCCACACTATCACCGCTTGACACCAGGGACAAATCAAATCACGTAACACTGCATAACATCAACAACGGCTAAGTATCTTTATTCTGACATTTGACCCACGGTTTTCGTTCGAGTTTTAACAATTAATGACTGTCAAACGGGCCAAAGTAACTTAAATGGCTAAAACAGTAGCAAGAAATTCTTCAATAGTGTTATTTCTGTGATGACGGTACTTTCAGTTTCAAGCCGTGAAATTCGAGTTTGAAGCTCATGACCTAACCCAATTTATCACCCTAGAGGGGGCAAAAGTTAATAGTAGTTGTTTCCAGTTGATTTGCATTGTAAACTTGTTCTCTTGCTTTTGTCATTTTCTTGTGCCAATTTGATGGTGTGTGAGAGTGCGATACTATTTCATCAGTTCATCCGAGTCCCACCTGAATCATATAGGCTTATCTGAAATGTAAGATAATTCAGTGCAGTCCCACGTAGCCTACGAGTCCCATTATTTCTGCGCCAGAATTTCTAGCCTGATTGAATTATCTCTCATGTCCCTGTGTTGTGTAGGTACTTTGATTTACTTAAATTTCTTGTTACACTTCAATGATTGCGGAAGAAAACCGCGTACAATCACAGTGCATTCCGTCTCCACACCGGTAGTGTACACATTCCAGTTTGAGAGGAAACATGTAGGCAAGTACATAGCTCTTGATTTGCTGGTGTAACATCCAGCTAGTGTCCTATTTTGAGACCTGATTTGCAGTAAAGGGTGGTTTTGATTTATAGAATATCATTTGTGGAACTCAGTTCCAAAGCTAAATCATCGATGGAACTCAGAGCTGCGGAAACTTTTTTCGGAAATTTGCAAGCCCCCAGTGTGGGTATGGTGAGCATCTTGTAGTGTTTTAAAAATTACTTATAGTTGTTCCTTTGCAAGATGCAACTCCTTATTTTCATGAAGCAGTATATGTGTTCAAGCTGTATCTAGCTTACAGCGTCAATTACTGCGGTAAGTCATCAATCTGATCTAAATGTTGACATTTCTGGCCATGCAACAACTTTAGTAAAAAGTAAAAATTACAGTTGGAGAGCAAGAATGTAGGTATTTATCTCTTGATGCTCGAGTGAAACAGCCAACTTATGTTCTACTTTGAAACTTGATTTGCAGTAAATGGGGGTTTTTGAGTCTTAGACTAAAACTCATTTTTAACGTTAATTCATTGGTGGAATTCAGAACAGTGGAAACTATTTTTTTGGGAAATTTCAAACTTTAACTGTTGGTAGGTATGTACCCTGTGGTGAATAAGTACTGATAAAAAATTGCTCACTTTTGAAACCTGATTGGGGTGTAATCAATCCAAAAAACTACAGAGGTTTGTTTGCGGTTTGCACATACATTGTTCTCAGCAAACCCGCAACACCAATTTCTCATGCCAGTTTCTTCATTGGTGATAAAGTTATTTTATGCTGGACTGGAAAAAATTTTCTTAGCCTCAAGAGTGGGCCCAAAGGGTTGCATTCCACTAAAAATCAAACTCTAGCTGCGTGGAAATTAAATTGCGCAGATATTACTCATGAATTTCATGCGCAGATTTTTTTTCAGGCGTAGTTGAAATAATGTCAGTGGCTATGGACCCATTCTCACTATTATTAAGTTTAGATAAATGACTTTCAAAGCCAGTGGACCCTTCATCTACTAACCTTGCCAGTAACAATACTAAAAAGCCTTTTCACCTGACATGGCGTAGTCAAATAAGTTACTAAAACAAAGACTTTCCATTCTGTGTTGAGTGCTTGTCGCACTGTGTCTGTACTCTTTAGAATAGCAGTGCGTACCTAAAAGGGAATTAGGAAGTTTAAGTACAACAAAAAGAAAGTTAAAATTTACCACAAGGCTCATACCTACCACCAACAGTAAAAGTTTGCATTTCCAAAAAGTAGTTTCCGCTGTTCTGAGTCTCATCGATGAATTAACTTTAAAAATGAGATTCACAAAAGATAGTCTTGGAATCAAAACCACATTTTACTGCAAATCAGGGTTTTAAAAGAGAACATTAGTTATTTGTTACACTAGCAAACCAAAGAGACAAGTATTTGTTTTTTCTCCAAATGCAATCTATTCACTACGCATGGAGAGACGGAGTCCGCTGTGATTGTACACAGTATCCTCTACTCTAATTGGAGTGCAACAAGAGATGGAAGTGAATCAAGTACCTATTTACCCAAAAAAATGACCTTAAAATTGGAGGATAACTCAATCAGGCAAGCAATTTTGGCATAGAAATGATAGGACTTCACACAATCATTTTAGACTTTCGATGAACCTGTGATTCATGCGGGACTCAAATGCACTC
>VMOF01000111.1:46115769-46222927 GCA_011764245.1 Trialeurodes vaporariorum
TGGCGTTCCTATCGTTACCGATGGGAATAACATGCAGTTCGGTGCTGCGCTTGTTTTTATGGCTTTTGTTTTGGGTGGATCAGGATCTCGTTGAATGTGGTTTTTTACTGTCGTTGGGTTTGGCTGCTTATTTGAGATTGGTTTTGTTGATTAGGTTTCCGTTTTTGTATGTATACTGGGAAATGGTCAGAGTTTAAAGTTGTGTATATTTGAGCGTTATAGTGAGTTAAGTTTGCGTATACAGGGTGAACTAGTGCATACATATCAGTATTTTTTCTCACGAACGGCCGGCCGGTTCAAAAGTGTTGAAACAAAAAAGTCAGAGAGGGAACTGAATTTTTGATGTTCTCTGAAGCCTCCAACAGCCCCGTAGGACGTTTTGGGGGGGGGGGGGGGGCATTTGTCAACATTTCTTTAGACTTTCACCTATAAACGTATCAAGCAAATTCATATCCTGAAAGAAAAAGAAATTGCCGACATTTGCTTTTCAAGGCACGACCGCGTAATGACGGTGTAGAACACTGATGATGGGATATTCCTATCTCAATTTTGTTATTCTTCCTTTGCTGGAGAGGAAGACTCACAGAACTCCTATAACAAGTCACCAGAATTAACAGCCGAGTTATGCTATCATGACACCTGGTGACACCGATCCCAAAGGAAAGTCGTCTCTTAACAGCCGATTCTTGATAAAGTGGCAGAATTATTACTTGGATGGTAATCTCCAATAATTATTAGTGTCCAATATCGCAATAACGGTAGCGCATTGAAAGTCATCTTATGAGTTTACGAAAGGGTCATCTTTAAATTTTGAGAGTTTTTTACACCTGAATCGACCCTTGAATCGCTTGTATTGAAAGTGTGCAACAGCCCCATAGCTACTACTGAAATTCAACTGAGCTTACTAATGAAGCCGTAACCATCAGAAAAGCCACCTTCTGACTGGGGTAGATACAAGTTTGATGAAATGAAAATAATAGAATGTTAAATGGCTATTGCCTCAACCTGTATTACAAAATACTGGTATACAAATAAGTCAGAAGCAACATCTCTAGTCCCAGTGCCTAATTCCTACGATCAAATTATCGTTCTTCGCATGAAATACTTGAGAATACCCGATCTTCCTTGGTATGAAAAGAAAACTAAGCCTCTTTAGTTTTTCTATCTTCTTAGATACACTTCGATTATTTGCGATTTTAAAAACGGGGAACGCGCATCATTTATTCACCTTTTTTCTTTTAGTTGTTACGATTTGCAGAACCGAGTATTATATCGTTCTTCTAAGCTACACATAATCGCAATGTTTCTTGAAAGATGAAGAAACTAGGGGGGTCTCAGCTTTCTTTCTGTACTAATGAAAATCGAGTATTTTCAAGTAGAAGTATCTTGCGAAAATTTCATCGGAATCTATTGATGTTAATTGCCCCCCCCCCCCCCAATGTGCATATCTGTGATTCCCATAACCAACAGATAAACTATGCCGTCCATTTTCATGTTCACGACACAACTTTTAAAATCGCAATTTATAGCTGTATATTTTGGACGATAAAGGAACTAGAAAGTCTCAGCTTTCTTTTGATACCAAGTAAAACAGAGTACTCTCAAGTAGCTCATGCAAAAATTTCATCCGAATCTATCGAGGTTGACTTCTTTCTCTCCTGTGTTATTTCTGCGATTCGTCGGCTCCGATGCACCTATGCTCCGTCTCCCTTTGAAGTAGATAACTTTGAGGTACCCCCACTCCTCTATTATGATTTTTAATCATCGATAATTGCATTTTATTGCTCCCCGTATGTTTTGGTTTCTGACGTAGAGAAAAAAGTGAAAAGTAGAATCCTGCAACTGAAAAGCATCAAAACGCGTCAGTATGCGGTGGATTTACACGAAAATTTGACTCGTTTATTTATTCAGTACTGCACATATATTTTTATGACACACCCTCTCACCGTAGTAATTACATGAATATCAGATGGCAGCTCCGCTACTTGTCGCGTTGAGAAAAACCCGATACCAATAAATGCATAAGTTCTACCTGGTTGTTACGGATAAGAAAACAGTATTACAAAAATGAACTAGGTACTCAAAAATCCACCACTGCGTACCTAAAATATACCTAAATGATTAACTGAACAAACAAAAAGCAACAACTCAAACATAAGGCATGGTACACACGGATCATCCTACTACATAAAACGTACCGAAATGATTGACAAAACAGACAAAAAAGACAAAAACAACAGAGAAAGAGCATGAGATAGATACCTACTAAAATCCGCAAAAAAAACCTCATACAATAAACCAAAGAAACCGCATCTAAACGAATCTATTAAAAACAATTCAGAACAGACAAAATAGTTAAAAGGCGTAGCATGGACTTTAAAATAAACTAAACCTGAAAACGGAAGTAAAATGGAATAAAATAATGAATTACTCACGAAAAATGACAAAATTTTCAACTCGAACCAACAAAAATCGAAACTTCTTTGCACGAAAGATTGATAAAGGAACAACATTAAAAAAGAGCCACGAAGTATTTCCTAATAAATTAAAGAAACTCCGATTGTTTAAATTCAAACTAAAAGACAATCCATCAAGGTATATGGAGAACAGGTATGGACAACACTCGACTCAGGGGGCGTGGCCACTTGGAAAAAGCGACTTCGCCGCCATCTTGTCTCCTATTTACCCGTGCATTTCGCATTGTTGTTTGTGGTTAGGTTTGAAGGGGAATTTATCTGAAGCAATACTTTATTTATTTGAACAATGCAATGTAGTTTTTATCTTTAAATGTTAATGTTGTGACTATAGAATGGATTAACATCATCAATTACGTTGTTCACTTTCCTTTTCAAGATGTGCAATCTAAGTTTGAATCGCGCGGTCAGAAAAATGGCGGCGGAGTCGCTTTTTTCACAACCAATCAGAGCCAACTTCAGAGTGTTGTCCATACCTGTTCTCCATATACCTTGACAATCCATAACCAAATAAAAGAATAAAAACTCTGAGAAAATTGACCTTTTTTGTCATCAACTCAAAAAACGTTCATTATAGAACAGCTGACTCCAAAGTCGACTGAAAATTCAAATAATGCGTCCAAACTAAACGAGAGATATAGGCAACACACAACACTCGCCTACGCAAGCCAATTGGCTGAAATGACGATTCTCAACTAAAATATACCCACGAGCTCCTATTTGCTACAAATTTTGAGAGCCCCGCTAAACAACAAAGAACTAACCACCATTGAGCAATAACATGCCTCATCTTCTCACAAATGCACCCAACAATTAGCCTAAAAAATCCCACACTTTGAGAACCTCGGGATTTCCCGTGGGGCAATTACATGGAAGAAAAAAAATTGAAACAAGGTTACCAAAAACTACTTACGAAAACAACAACAAAATTAAACAAAAAGCAAAAATTCTAACAAGTAAAAAAAAAAAAAAAAAATAAACGAGGAAAAAGAAAAAAAACCACGACAAAATAAGGAAGAAAACCCTTGAGGGACAAAAAGCTGTAAAAACTAGAACATGAAAAATGCAACAACGACATCAAAAATCACACAAAACACGTAACACCGTGTGTTTCAAATCGATGTTATTCGATACTTTACACGGAGTTAAATGGAGCAAACTGATAATAATAAACTACGCATTTACACTGCACTTTAAAAAAAAAAAAAAAAAAAAAAAAAAAAAAAAAAAAAAAAAAAACAAGCAGCCAGCAGATTTTGTATCGCAGTCTAGCGATACAAAGATAACATGCAGTCAATCAGTGTAAGCTGCTTTGACTGCGTTGTTATTCTTGTAATACAGCTTTTCATCAAGTTTCATAGCATATAGGGTGTCAATTAAAAAAGGAGCTATGCCAAATATCTCGAGAACGGCTCCGGATTTTGAAAAACACTGAAACACGTGTTCAAATGCTTGAGGGGGACATCTTTATAGGGGGTTTCCGATTTCGGGGCCATCTCCAGGCGGCCCGCAGGGCGGATACCACGTCCCTAAATTCAATACTTCAAACGGGGACCCCCATATTTTATTTATTAATCGAAAAGAGGGTGAAATTATCAGACTTTTGGTGCGAATCGAAGTTCAATATCGGTTTTCGTTTTTGATACATCAAAGGTCAAAGTTCGATTTGGACTAATTTTCAAAAAATCATTACTCCTCTTTGAAGAGTCGGAATTTAAAAATCAAGGACACAAAATACTCTAATAAGTAAGCCCTTTACAGAAAAAAATTTAATTATGACAAACATTTAGTCAAATTTTGGTTTTGAAGCTCCCAAAACTTTTAGACGTTTTTGGCCCCCTAGGAGGGCCATCTGAAAAATTCCGAGGTACAACCCCTATTGATTGATACATAAATGGAAAAGGCGTAACAAACTGAGCATTTCGGTGCAAACCGGAGTTCGATATCGTTTTTCACAATCAAGATATCGCAATCTGTAAATTGACATTCGATATCTCAAATGTAAAAACGATATCCACCCCCGGTTTGCGCCGAAATGCTCAGTTTGTTACGTCTTTTTTGATTGATGTATCACTCAATAGGGGTCGCAATTCGGAATTTTTCAGATGGCCCTCCTTGGGGCCCAAAAACGTCTAAAAGTTTTTTGAGCTTCAAAACCAAAATTTGAATAAATGTTTGTTATAATTGAATTTTTTTTCTGAAAAGGGCTTGCTTTTCAGAGTATTTTTGTGTCCTTGATTTGTGAATTCCGACTCTTCAAAAAGGAGTAAGTAATGCCTCTTGAAAATGGGCCCAAATCGAACTTGGACCTTCGATATAATCGAAAACGAAAAACGATGTCGACGTTTAACTTGTACCAAAAGCCTTAAAATTTTACCCTATTTTTGAATATTAAATAAAAAAAATTGGGGGGCCCCATTGAAGTATTGGATTTAGGGAGGTGGTAGCCCCCTTGGGTACCCCCCAGAGAGAGACCCCAAACCGGCGTCCCCTTAAAAAGATGTCCTGCTCAAAATAATTTAACACGTGTTTCAGCGTTTTTCGGAATCCGGAGCCGTTCTCGAGATATTCGGCCTGGCTCCTTTTTTAATTGACACCCTGTATACATGGTGATCCAGAGCACCTGTACCAGGCATTTTTCTTGAGAATGGCTGATTGAAATGTTTTGAAACATGGAAGTCGCATAGGGAATCAACCCTAAATTTTTCATTTATAATATTATCGATAGCTTCCAATACTTAGCCCTTTGGGGCATATTTGAAAGGGGAGGCTCAATCACATCTATATCTCAAGTTTTTTTCAAAAAAGCTCTTTTAAAGTTATGAGGAAAGCTCGTGTCCTTGAAGTTCAGGCAATTTCCTACATTTTTGCTCCCAAGGACATTTACCAAAAAACCTCAATTTTTTGAGTTTTGGCTGATTTTTGGAAAAAATTTGAATTGGCTTTAGTGGCCACCCTGTTGAGAATTCTTCTAAATACAGAT
Organism: Trialeurodes vaporariorum; assembly: GCA_011764245.1. Taxonomy (NCBI): domain Eukaryota; kingdom Metazoa; phylum Arthropoda; class Insecta; order Hemiptera; family Aleyrodidae; genus Trialeurodes; species Trialeurodes vaporariorum. The sequence continues at coordinate 46,121,227 of VMOF01000111.1, forward strand.
TCTGATCAAATGGTTGGAACCATTTTGATTGATGTGAACTAGTTTGGTACCTTAAAGTGAAAAAATTAGGTGTATTTCGTTAAATTAAAATTTTGGGCAGTCCATGTCTCAGACCATGGAATCGATCCGATTCTGCCATTGAAGTCCCAAAGTTTTGATTTGAAAAAATACACCTTATTTTTTCTCCTCAAGGTAACATGTTGCACATCGATCAGAAGGTTTCGATATACTTCTTCAGAATCTGTCAAGATTTGTGAGAAATTCTCAACTGGATAAGCAAAAGGGTCGATTCAAAAATTTTCCAAGTCTCTATAGCTAAAAAAAATCTGGGTGTTTTGGTAAATGTCTATGGGAGCAAAAATGTTGGCAATTGCCTCTGCTATGAGGATATGAACTTTTTTCGTACTTTCAGAAGATTCTTTTTTGCAAAAAACTTGATAAAAGTGTGTGAGCTTCTCCTAATATGAACGAGGAGCTGATGAGGGCTTTTGAAAATATCAAAAATGAAAAATTTTGTGTCCATTCCGTAACCGATTTTTTTTATTCAAAACATTTCGATCAGCCGTTCTCGAGAAAAATGCCTGGTGGTATGGTTCCTCTCATCTTGAACTCTAGGCCACTGTCTCTTATTTCGTCATTTGTGAGTGTCTATATTAAAAGTTCTCTTTCATTTGGTTTTTCTCTTAAAACTCTGTGCAGTGTGCTGGTTCCTCTTATCTATAGTTATCATCGCTGCATTATGTTCTGTATAATTTCAATGGGTATGCAGAGTAAGTGAGATTTGTGGAGTGAGAATTTATTTTCTACGTGAAACTTCTGAGAGCAAGTGCTTTTGTTCATTTTCTTTTTTAATTTCTATTAATTTCATGTCACAAATTATTTCACCAAAACTTTCAGCTAAACCTCAAGTGATTGCGGCCAGGATCCAAAATCTTTCCCCCAAACCAGCTCCATTTTACTTCACTTGCCCCAAACACTTCTTCATGAAAACTTGCTCGTAAAATCTTTTCTTTCAAATATCTTCCTATAAGTATTTATTTCCCAACACCCGGTGGACGTGTCGTTCTTATTCAATTTGCAAGTCATGTGATATCAGAGCGACCAAGTCTTAAGTTTCCTCGATTAGGTGGCTTCAGAGCTCCTTCAAATAATTTGATACTTCTCCTGATCACATTTTCTATTTTTCGTATAAAGCGCCTTCAATAATTTGATACTTCTCCTGGTAACAGATCTTCCGTATGAAGCTCCTTCGAAATATTTGATACTTCTCCTGTAAACACTTTCGTCTGAATAGCCGCATACAACCGAAAGACACGGTAGCTCTGATTCAACTTGCAAATCATCTGATATAAGAGCGACCAAGCCCTAGTAGCATCGACTCCTATTTTGTTGAAATAAAATGGCAATTTTATTTGAAATGTTATTGATATTTCAAAGAAATTTTACTTGAATAAATCTCAGATAAATCTTAGTTAGGTTGACATTTTCTTATATTTTATTTGAATAAATAGCAATTTATTTTGAATAAATTGCAATTTTGTTTGAATAAAGTGCAGTTTTAATTAAATAAATTGCAATTTACTCTTTTAAATTGAAATTTTATTTGAATAAAAAAGTAATTTTTTTTCAAACAAACTTGAACTGTACATAGAATTTCGTACTCTTCGTGAGGTGCTTTGCTTCATGAGAACTGTGACTGTTAGTGTAATTTGCCTTAACGTTTAACGTTCAGATCCCAGGTAATCTCGGATAAAGCTTGAACTTGTCTTTAGGTTCCTCTATTTACCATTTTACTGGTGTGAGTAAAGTTGGTACAGAAGTGAATCAAAAATCAGAGACTAGGAGAAAATAAAATTCAACCACAAAATCTACACCTGAGGTCACACCTACCTGCGGTTCAAGTTCATCTGCGCGTTGACTGGTTGTTGAGTTCCATCGTTGATTGTACTTTGAACTGACTTTAGCAAATTATAATAATGTATTTGAAATTAAAATTTGCAGCAAATCTGATTTCAAAGTTGACCTTCAGTCAGTTTGGACATGAAGAAGCAAATAACAGGATGACTGACTCATTTGTGGTTCTGAAGTTTGCACGGACCGAACGGAAGACTTTCATTTCATTGAGAAATTAAGAGTATTCTTCAATAAGAGAGCGTTCATAGTTGAATTGAAAGACTAAAGTACCCACTTAGCAGAAATAAGAAACTACTGTCATCATTATGGCAATAATGGTGCAAGAAATCAATCACAACACTGACTTAGAATTACCGGTATTAGGTTTAAGGTTAGGTACTCCGTAGAACTCTGAAGTGACCAAAATACAGTAATTCACAGACACCTTGTTATGAAAAAAAACCAACCTAACTTTCTTTAAAAGTGAAGACAACACCACGTCGTGCGCTGCACGAAACGGGGTACCAATTCATTATAATGTTATGTTCTTTTACCAAGGATATAGGTGTGGACAAGAAGGCTGTAAAACGGTGCCATACTAAAATTTTGCTGTAAGGTTGATCGGAGAGCATCCATCTTGCTCCACTCATCTATTTTGCCCAAGTCAATTCGATTCATCCTAGTCAATTGAGCCACTTGAGTGAATGTTAGCATGAGATTCGAGTGAAGTTCAGTCACAACTTCGTAACCACTTATTTATCGACTGCTTCCAAACAAGAGGGGAAAGTTACTTTATCCTACTTAAGAATCTTAGGTGGATATGCCGCTAAAGTAGTCGACAATTTTATCGCAACCGATTGGACCCAAGGATTCATGATTTACTCACAACATTTTAGAAAAGCTGATTTGATTGGTCCAGGTCAAGATTTGTTTCGACTTAGGTTACATTGAGTAGAATTAGACAAATCGAGTTGGCTTTCCCCTATTAGATCTAATGTGTCCAAATTAACACTATCATTTGTACTTGGCTTCTAGGTTTCTCTCTTCAGACTTTGTAAGATTATTGACAAGATTATGACCATTTTCCCTCATGCCCAGAGCCAAAGCCTGGCATCATAAACTGTGCTGTTCAGTGTCGAACACACTTCTTGCACTTTTTCAGTGTAGCTTCATATAGCTTCATAATGAAGCTTTTTTTCATCCTCGCAAAACTATCCGTTTGCAAGTAAAACATGTCAAATCATCTTCGGCAGTTTCAATGTAAGATGAGTCACTGTAACCATTCTATTAGAGGGGGACCATTTTGAGTATAGGGTTCTGACAAACAATGGTGCCTGTTTCCAAACCGCATCAAAGCGCATTGATAAGCGCTTCATTAGAAACGAGTTGAAACTCTGCGCAAACCAACCGCTCTCCCATGCCCTCTGATGCAGTTCAGAAGCAGGCACCGCTTCTTGACAGGACTCGATACTCAAAATGGTCCTGCTTTACTAAATAAAGTCATGAAAAATTCATGAATCCTTAGGTCTAATTAGTTACGATTCAATTGTCGACTTCTTTAGTGGAACACCCCTCAGGCTGTATTCACCTGACATTCCATTGTAGAACAATGTGATTGTAACTCTCTCATCTTGTCGGACAGTTGTACTTAGGTAAATAAATACTTAAAAAAGTTGTTACCAAACTCCAACCAAACCTCGTAGTAAAATTCACTTCACGAGTGGCTCAATCAACTTGGGCAAAAGAGATGAGTCGAGTGAAATGGATGCTCTCCGATCGACCTCAGCCCACTATTTCAGTCGACATCATTTATCATTGAATGAATGCATCACACAACTTGGTGTTGCCATTTAAATAGTTCTGCTCTCCATGACTGTCATGCAAGCATAGGTACAATTGGTCTGAAATGTAAAGGTCCACCCTTTGCTTTTTTTTCCCTTTCGGTAACTTTACTGTCTAGACCACGCTCATCGGTTAACGAGGTTATCTACTTCAGATCACTCAACTTGAGGAGATAAAAATGAGTAAATCTGTCTCAGGAAGAGAGAGTTTCCTGAGAGAGGTCAAATTACAAAATTTTTGAATAAATCACCAGAAACATAAGTACCACTTTCACTCGTCGAAATGCCAAGAAAGACTATGAGTTACAGCATTACGAGACAATAACGCACTGTAGGAACTGAGAAATTAAATGAAAGCTATGAAGAACTTGAGTGTTTCAATTGGTAGAAACTGAAATTAAGGCTGTGATTGACAGAAAACACGCACAGTTCAAAAAGAAATTATAATTTTAAAGTCTCTGATAGAATTCGAAAACACGCGAAAATACAATGCGGAGATACTTAGGGAACTTCGGTTTGTTTTCACAAATCGCTAACCTTAAAATCTCCGAGGCGGTTACGCATGTTTACCAAAGCTTCCGAACTAGATATAGCTCGTTGGTAATCACAGACAAAATAATGAAATCACCAAATTTATTCATAACGGAGACAAATCCTTATGAAAAACTTCGGGTCAATTCTCATTCAAAAACCCCACTCAAACATTCAAACATTTCAATCGGCGCACGATGGATCCAAATCGAGTCCTAAGTGGTCAAAAATACAAAGACAAGAGATATCACAAGAACTGTTGATCCATCAAATGATATTCTCCGATAAATATGGGACAAGCCAGGATAGAAAAACCGAGCCAAATAAACCCCTTAAAATCAACTATAGTACCCAGCTAAAATACTAATTTTCCAACTTTGAAAGGATCGAATTTGGACCGCCAAAGATTTGATTTCTGTCCATTGTGCGGCGAACCGAAGAATATCGAAAATCCGATATGGCGCGCGATACGTTTTTTTCCACGTTAAAGGATAGGGAGACTTTTGGCGTTGCCGCTCCACAATATATCGAACGAAGGGAATCCACCGTAAAACGAGACGCGATCATTACGTGCGGAAATCTGACAACGCACGTTTGCGACCAAGCCGAAAATTGTCGATTATTATGCAGGAAGTTTATGGCCAAAATCGATACGAAACCATAACAAAAACATGCAGTACTTACTGCATGTTAAAAAAAAAAAAAAAACTTGGTTTTGACCTACTGACTTGGAGTTTATTAACACCGCGTATTAGCTCTTAACCATGGTTACCATAACAACGGCCATGTTTCACAAACTTCGACCAATAGAATTACTCATTATAAGTGGCGTTAGCCACCCCGGTCAAGTTTAAAACCCCAGAAGCAGTTGGCTAGCGGGACCACTTGTATTTTTTACGAACATCGCGAAAAAGGCTCTGAGCAGGATTTCTCGCATGTTCGATTAAATACCGCTTATACCGTCGCTCAAAACCCCATAACCCCCTATATGGCCAGAACGGGCCCAAAAAGATCTATCAGATGGTATGAATTGATTTTTGATTCATGGTTCAAGGAAAAATAAATCTTTAGAAAACCGTCTTTTTTACGGTTCAATTTTGAATCGACCGCCAAAAACAATTATTCAATAAGTCACTCCACAGAGTAAACGCCTGCACAAAACCCTAGATAACCATATATTGATAGATTCAGAATGACTGGGAGATGATACTTCCGAAGAGTTTAACTTATTTCATTCACTTGTAAGGAAATAAACTCGAAAATAAGCATGGGCCAATCAGACCACCCTTCAGTGTTGCCACAGACCGAAGCCTGAAACAAGTCCACTCCACACTATCACCGCTTGACACCAGGGACAAATCAAATCACGTAACACTGCATAACATCAACAACGGCTAAGTATCTTTATTCTGACATTTGACCCACGGTTTTCGTTCGAGTTTTAACAATTAATGACTGTCAAACGGGCCAAAGTAACTTAAATGGCTAAAACAGTAGCAAGAAATTCTTCAATAGTGTTATTTCTGTGATGACGGTACTTTCAGTTTCAAGCCGTGAAATTCGAGTTTGAAGCTCATGACCTAACCCAATTTATCACCCTAGAGGGGCAAAAGTTAATAGTAGTTGTTTCCAGTTGATTTGCATTGTAAACTTGTTCTCTTGCTTTTGTCATTTTCTTGTGCCAATTTGATGGTGTGTGAGAGTGCGATACTATTTCATCAGTTCATCCGAGTCCCACCTGAATCATATAGGCTTATCTGAAATGTAAGATAATTCAGTGCAGTCCCACGTAGCCTACGAGTCCCATTATTTCTGCGCCAGAATTTCTAGCCTGATTGAATTATCTCTCATGTCCCTGTGTTGTGTAGGTACTTTGATTTACTTAAATTTCTTGTTACACTTCAATGATTGCGGAAGAAAACCGCGTACAATCACAGTGCATTCCGTCTCCACACCGGTAGTGTACACATTCCAGTTTGAGAGGAAACATGTAGGCAAGTACATAGCTCTTGATTTGCTGGTGTAACATCCAGCTAGTGTCCTATTTTGAGACCTGATTTGCAGTAAATGGTGGTTTTGATTTATAGAATATCATTTGTGGAACTCAGTTCCAAAGCTAAATCATCGATGGAACTCAGAGCTGCGGAAACTTTTTTCGGAAATTTGCAAGCTCCCAGTGTGGGTATGGTGAGCATCTTGTAGTGATTTAAAATTTACTTATAGTTGTTCCTTTGCAAGATGCAACTCCTTATTTTCATGAAGCAGTATATGTGTTCAAGCTGTATCTAGCTTACAGCGTCAATTACTGCGGTAAGTCATCAATCTGATCTAAATGTTGACATTTCTGGCCATGCAACAACTTTAGTAAAAAGTACAAATTACAGTTGGAGAGCAAGAATGTAGGTATTTATCTCTTGATGCTCGAGTGAAACAGCCAACTTATGTTCTACTTTGAAACTTGATTTGCAGTAAATGGTGGTTTTGAGTCTTAGACTAAAACTCAGTTTTAACGTTAATTCATTGGTGGAATTCAGAACAGTGGAAACTATTTTTTTGGAATTGCAAACTTTAACTGTTGGTAGGTATGTACCCTGTGGTGAATAAGTACTGATAAAAAATTGCTCACTTTTGAAACCTGATTTGGGGTGTAATCAATCCAAAAAACTACAGAGGTATTGTTTGCGGTTTGCACATACATTGTTCTCAGCAACCAGCAACACCAATTTCTCATGCCAGTTTCTTCATTGGTGATAAAGTTATTTTATGCTGGACTGGAAAAAATTGTCTTAGCCTCAAGAGTGGGCCAAGGCTTGCATTCCACTAAAAATCAAACTCTAGCTGCGTGGAAATTAAATTGCGCAGATATTACTCATGAATTTCATGCGCAGATTTTTTGTCAGGCGTAGTTGAAATAATGTCAGTGGCTATGGACCCATTCTCACTATTATTAAGTTTAGATAAATGACTTTCAAAGCCAGTGGACCCTTCATCTACTAACCTTGCCAGTAACAATACTAAAATGCCTTTTCACCTGACATGGCGTAGTCAAATAAGTTAGCTACAAACAAAGACTTTCCATTCTGTGTTGAGTGCTTGTCGCACTGTGTCTGTACTCTTTAGAATAGCAGTGCGTACCTAAAGGCAATTAGGAAGTTCAAGTACAACAATAAGAAAGTTAAAATTTACCACAAGGCTCATACCTACCACCAACAGTAAAAGTTTGCATTTCCAAAAAGTAGTTTCCGCTGTTCTGAGTCTCATCGATGAATTAACTTTAAAACTGAGATTCACAAATGATAGTCTTGGAATCAAAACCACATTTTACTGCAAATCAGGTTTCAAAAGAGAACATTAGTTATTTGTTACACTAGCAAACCAAAGAGACAAGTATTTGTTTTCTCTCCAACTGCAATCTATTCACTACGCATGGAGAGACGGAGTCCGCTGTGATTGTACACAGTATCCTCTACTCTAATTGGAGTGCAACAAGAGATGGAAGTGAATCAAGTACCTATTTACGCAAAACAATGACCTTAAACTTGGAGGATAACTCAATCAGGCAAGCAATTTTGGCATAGAAATGATAGGACTTCACACAATCATTTTAGACTTTCGATGAACCTGTGATTCATGCGGGACTCAAATGCACTCTTATTAATAAGTACCTATTTATCTTTAAATAAAATACAATAGTGATAATACAGCACATCATTATTGTTTGGACTGTATGAGCCATTATTATGCCAACCTCTAAAATTTTGTTTATAATCATAATAAAAATAATAATGTTGTTGTTGCTTTTGAATATTGGCACGTGACTTGATATAAGTTCACGATCAGGCTCATAGAGTGAGCCACAAATCACACGCTTCTACAGTGACTCTTGAGATTCACACTTTTGGGGTTTTTAGCTGTTGTCCATTTTGCCTGCCTCATAAATCACAAAATTATGGTATTGTGAGGTATTTCAGGACGTGCTTTTGAGGCACCACGCGGGCATTGCAGTGGTGCGCCAAGGGGGGGGGGGTGTTTCCTTTCTTCGGGCGGCAAAATTAGGGTGAACAAGTAAAAAAAAAAAAAAAAAAAAGGGTTATCTCTAGCAATGTATTTCCCAAAGGTAGCAAAATCAGTGGGTACTTACAAGCGAAAAAAAGTATTCAATTTCATAATTTTGAAGGGCGGTCAAATTGCAATCTTTTCTCCCCCCTCCGGAAACCTCGGCACGCCCGTGGGAGGCAGCCATGATTTTATTGAGGAAAATATCTTACCGACAATTTCATACGGGCAAGTGTGTTTGCCTCGTTTTTTTTAACATAAAAAGCTAAAAAAAAAAAAAAAGCTTAAAAAAAAAAAAAAAAAAAAAAAAAAAAAAAAAAAAAACAGATGCACCTGAAATTGGTTTTAAACGAAAGTGCTAGTGTTTCAGAGTGGCTCTGTAGGCACAGAATTCTGTGTAACTGTTTCTTCAAGGATTTTACGCCATTAAGAAACGGACACATGACAGAAAGAAGCGACATTTACTCACCTGGACAGTTGTACTAGAATTATGTGTCCAGATAACCACTCTAAAACACTTGCTTTTTTGTTTAAACCAATTTCCTCTAAATTAATCATAATTTTGGATGTGAGGTTGAAACAAACGAGGGCAAGCAAGCTAGAATCAATCTAATGGTTCGTTTATTTTCTTACCTATCAATACATTTTATTTTGCATGCGCGCTGGCAGAAAAGGGGCAGACCGGGAACCCCCCCCCAAGAATTTGGAAAATTCAATGGATAGACATAACCAGGACAGAGTGTCCTAGAAAGAAAGAAAGGGTTGAACTGACATTGCTGTGTAGAGGGATGATTACTTTGTCACTCATTCGTAATTTGTTGCATATTCATAATATAATAATAATAAATAAATAAATTTATATTCGAGCTATTGTCAGCTTCAAAATACGCACAGCGAATAAACGGCGAGGATAAGGTCCAACTACTATGCAAATGGAGGAGGCTGCCCTCAAAGTGTAACGTGGTGGATGGTCGAGCAATCGGAGTGAGGAGTGATGTGTTTGCTCGTCTCCGTGTGTTGCTATTGGTATCGTTGCAGTTGAAGGCGCATCTTGCTCCCTTCCGCTGTAGCGAGTCCAGTGGTTCGACACCCTGGGACGGACGACCGCAACGCTCCCCACCAACCTGTTGTAACGAGTATCCACTCTTCGTCGGACGCTTGCAAATGTAAGTTCGTTGTACTTTTTGAAAGGGGTGGGCTCTGGCCCATTCCATGAATTTAAGTTTATTTGTGAAAATTCCTTTTTATTTCTAATACGGTCAAAGTTCTCCTTCCTGTTTCGCCTTTTTCGTAAATCGTTAACAAATTGTTTCGTTTCTTTATTTCTTTCAAATTGTTTTTTCTGTGGCCGGTGAGTCACTCGTGCTCTGGGATCTTTTAGTGAGATTACCGTGTCACAAAAGGAGAACACTGCTAATTGAAAGCACGTGAAAAAAGAATCTATTAGAGCACTGAACACATTGGTTTCTGTTTCTGCATACCTTTACTTTCACAATCAGCATACCTATGTTTTATTTCCTTCTCATAATGAGGCATCATAAATTATTATCATATTCATTGGTTTCTCTCTGGGAATTATGAGATTAGACCAGCAGTACTGAAACTAGCTGTTTTCTAAGAGCAGAAATCAGTCACTCTGCGCTCACTTCAGAGGCGGCTCTTGCAATCTGGCAACACTTCATTCAGTCCCTTCAAAGTCATGAAAAGGGTAAAAATATAGAGGCTGCACAGCGCACTCTCTCAAATCAATATTTCACAAGGGGTTAAATGAACGAAATGCATCGATGCCAAAATGCACGCGCCGCCTCTGACTCTGTCGTTGCTCAAAGAATGCCATGAAAAAAAAAACAAAAACAAAACAAAACAAAACCTTTGACTACAAAATCAGCTTGATATGTCACAAAAAATCCAAAACCCTCTGGGTTTAAAAAAAAAAAAAAGCCGGTCTAGTTTAAAAGAACTTTTTCTTAAGGATTGATACAAAAAAAAAAAACTAAAAAACAAAAATCTGCTCCTAAATCTGATTAAAAAAAAAAAAAAAAATGCTAATGATATGTGCTGCGATCAAGTCTCAGGTTCTGTGTCATCTTTCTTCAAGATTTCTTGTGACCACAGGTGTCATTTTGGGCTTTACATTGCGTTTTACCGTCCAAACATTGAAATTCGGTCGTGTGTGTGTGTGTGTGTGGGGGGGGGGTCTGCCAATATTAATCGCTGAAATACGTTTGATATCCGATGCGATCAAGTCCTAAGTGCACTCTCTTCCTACCACTTTAATCTAAGGTGCCCTTTAATAATGGGGGGGAAAAAACTTGAGCCGGCAATTTTTTTGCTTCCTTCGTCTATCCCGTTTCAATTTCACATCGTATCGTCGACCCGTGATTCATTAAATGAAAAGGTAGACAAAGATTTTACCAGTCTACTCTACAATTTGTAATAACTGTAACATATTATGGCTTTAAAGAAAACGAGTGGAAGATGGCCTACCTATACGAAACCGTTGATGAACAGAGGATATGCTATCCCCAGTATAAATGGTCCATACTGGTCCACAACCAATACTCCATGTAGTATGGATGTATGGCTATATCGGAGTGACGCTTTCTGGAGTATTGGTTATGGACCATTTAAACATCACGGTTATGACTCAAATGGTACAATGAATATCCTTGAGTACTATAAATTCTTGTAATAAACTTAATTACTTAAGAGCACCTTGAACCAAAAAAGGCAAAAATGAACATTTTGATACCCTAAATGGTCCTACTTCTCTCGTGAACAGAAAACTGTTATATGTTCAACGATCATACTTACAATTAGCATTCACTTGAATCCACTTTTACTTAATTTGCATCGGGAAAACGCAAATTAACATTCCTCCGTAGATCAGCGCTGGTATCAGCAAAGGAATAGGAGCAAAAAAATTGCCGGCTCAAGTTTTTTTCCCCCCCCCATTATTAAAGGGCACCTTAGATTAAAGTGGTAGGAAGAGAGTGAACTTGGGACTTGATCGCATCGGATATCAAACGTATTTCAGCGATTAATATTGGCAGACCCCCCCCCCACACACACACACACACGACCGAATTTCAATGTTTGGACGGTAAAACGCAATGTAAAGCCCAAAATGACACCTGTGGTCACAAGAAATCTTGAAGAAAGATGAAACAGAACCTGAGACTTGATCGCAGCACATATCATTAGCATTTCTTTTTTTTTTTAATCAGATTTAGGAGCAGATTTTTGTTTTTTAGTTTTTTTTTTTTTTTTTTTTTTTTATCAATCCTTAACCCGCCATCACTCGCGCGGGGTCGAAAACGACCCCAGGGGTCAGAATAATGCAATTTTGTCCATGAAAATTTCAAAGTTTTAGCTCATCCGTTTCAGTACCTTCCTTCAAGGGTTTGGACTACCCACCCTGTTAGTATGAACTTAATTTAATCATTCGTTTTGAAGCACGGACGCGTCAAAGTTGCTTGGGGTCGTTTTCGACCCCGCGCGACTACTCACGTTCATAAAATGTGACCGAGTGAACATATCGTAAACGTGGATTCTGTGCGGTGTTTACACTTGCGGGATGTGATTGCCGATGGTTTTTTACTTTTCTATACTTACTACAGTACTTTCAGCAAATCTAATGTTGGCTCTCACTGTTTTTTTTCTAAATTACTCGTTTATCCCAATTTCTTACGTATTAATTTTTACCTAAATCAGTGCGGTGCCGCTTGCGATCTGGCAGCACTGCGTTTTGTCAATTTAAACCCGTGCAAAGTGTCGATTCGAGGGAATGCACTGCGCACCTCCATTAGTTTGACTTTTTTAGGCATTTGAATCCACGAAATGCGGCTTTGCCAGATTACAAGCGACGCCACTTATCTAAATGTTTTTGTTTTTTTCCCGCGAAAGTATGATTTTATCACATGGGGCGGGGAGTGGGAAGGGCAAAAAGGGAATGAGAGGGAAAATGAAGGTGGATGGTGAGGGGAAAGCGGAAGGGAGGTGAAAAGGGGTATCTGGAATCATGTACGAAAAGCAAAAAGATCACAGCAAAAAAAAATTCAAGGATTTTCACTTTGCTACCCCCCCCCCCCCCACAACCCCCTTTTCCCCTCCAGCCCTCCCCTGAATCCTCGATTTCGATTCTGTTGTTTGATGATAGAATCTTGCTTACCTTAATTGGCGTTTTTTCCATCTCATTCGGTAAAAAATAAAGTTTTTCAGATGGTTAGTTGTTTCATCTCCAAAATTTTAGGACTAAATATAGGAGGGGTGTTGAGGGGGGTACATCTCGAAAACTTGCCCCAATAACCCCATACTTTTTTTTCATGAAATTATCTTCTGTAGTGCCTAGAAGTAAAAAAACCTCGGTTTAGGAGTTTCAAAACTAGTTAAAGGCAGCTAACCGATAAAAATCTGGGAAATATCACATTTTTAGTGTTTTTCCGACACAGATTACAATATACCAATTACTGAACGTAAAATTATTTTTTCAAATCCAGTTTTCACGTGAAAAGCTTTACAAAGACATACTTATTACTATTCTGCATGGTTGAAATCAAAATTTTGAATGACAATGGTAAAATGGGACGAAAGAACTTTGGGGTCGAAAACGACCCCGCGCGACTACTCGCGGAAGTTTTTAGGGCGCGACTGACGGCGGGTTAAGAAAAAGTTCTTTTAAACTAGACCGGCTTTTTTTTTTAAACCCAGAGGGTTTTGGATTTTTACACAGTTTTAAAGATCAGTTTAACGATGAAGTAAATGATAGGCTCGCTGAATGAGCTCAAAATATTTAGAAACCGTATTTTGCCTGCATTAAATCCTTAACAGAATAAACTCGATGACGAGTATAAAACTTTCACTGATCAGAAGCTTCTATATGTACATTTAGTTCATTTGAATCAACATAAAAGTGAATACTCACGCTTTCCTCTTGACGGAATAACTCCAATATATTCAGCATATGGATCACCAATACCAACATGATGTCCATAAATATTTGTTATCATCCAATGATGCCATTCTTCCTCGTGAGATCGTGCATCTCCAAATGATCCGTCTGGATCTAAATATATATTTCATGAGCAAATAAATCAAATTCAAATCGTTGATCAAATCGTACTGATTTGGAGGTTCATTTTTTTGAAAAAGATAATTGTAATTTACTTTCTCATTTTCTTTACATTTAAATGGCAACAGGGTTTAATCCGATGGGGGTAAAAATGTTGCATTATTTCTTTCTGTCCAAGCTAGTTCTCGCTCGATATTTTTGATTGTTCGTTGTGAAATGCCCAAGTTTAACTCAGACCAGTGTAAAATACACCTTTAAAAAAAAAAAAACAAAAGAACAAAAAAAAGTTCACTCAAAATACTTCCTCTTTTTTTTTATCCGTTTTTGTGTTTCACCAAACTTTAGTAGGTTACGGGCCCAGCAAGCTTCTACTAATTTAAAAATGGAAACCACGCCTGTGTGACTACTCACTGATACTTCGATGGCGAAACTAATATGTTATGTGCCCAAATTAATTCGATCAGTGGAAAAGTGGACATTTATTGAATAATAAATGGGCTTTATGGTTAAAAGTAAAGAATATGAAAATGAAAAATGATTATGATGTACACAATTGCACCCTTCGTACGTTTTTTGTTCATAAACAGTTTAATTTAAGTTATAAATTTCAAGTTATGAATTTAAATTTAAGTTTAGTCATAAGTGGCAGTACCCGCCCCACCCATGCCAAGTTAGAAAATACAACCTGGAGGGCAACGTGAACACTTTTATCCACGCAACAGCTCATTTGAGGCATTTTTATGAAAATCGCGACGTGTTGACTAACATTCCCAGGAACATTTCGTGGAATAAAACCCTCAAGTGTTTTAAATGTTACGGGCAAATCCTGACGGCTGAGCAAATCGCGAATCGCCCATAGTTTTTTGGATTTTTTGCCCGGACAAATTACGATTTGCCCGGGCTAATCGCGATCTGCCCGAGCTGTAGTGTATACTTAAAGAAAGGTTGAGTATAGATGGAGAGGTAGGAGGGGGGCACTGGGCAGTTCTGCAATGCGATGCGTTTGTGCGTGCAAGGCGCGGGGGGAAGGAGCAGCACGGCCGGCGCGGCGCGGGCGTTGCAGCTGATGCAATGTGTATCAGCGTGCTGTGATCTTCACTGACTGTAGCCAACAGTGGTATGTTGGATTGTTGAAAATTGATTTGTTATGAGTTTTAATGTTTTTATGAACAAAGGGGAAGGCCGTCAGCGCGGGGGTGACGCTACTTGTAAATTTGAAAGAATAGATCGTCAGCACACGGGCGACGCTTACTTATTTAAACGCGCTTTCAAATCAGTAAAAAAGGGTAATACTTTTGACAAAATATTGGTCCACCGGACGATTAGAGGAATTCGATTGGCTACAAAATAGCTGAGAAACCCAGTGGTGCTAAATAGTTGTAAGACATCAACTTAAAACAGAGAATTCGTATAAATTTCAATGCTCAAAAATGCAGAGTCCATTGTACAACAGCGCAAAAAAACAACCGGACCGAAACCAATATGCACTCTCTCATTAGGGTCGTGCATAAAATTACTAAGCAGTAAGATGAACATATCCCCAAACATTTTTAGACTGTGCTTGAGAATCTTTCCATGATTTTATAGGGGGGTTTTGAGGGTTTCCGATAGAATAAATAATAAAGGGTGTCCAGAGTTCTCTCCACAATATTTATGCAAGTCTGGATTTTCCCCACAGCATATTTTAGGGGCTCTGGGAGTACCACCCGACATATTTCGTGGGGGTCTAGGGGCATCACCTAGATTAATTCAGGTGGTCTGTAAGTATCCCAGTTATATCAAATTTGATGTGACAAAGTGTTCATAGAGTATTCGCTACAATTTATTTTTTTCGATACTGATACATACAGAGGCGGATCCAGAAAATTTTCCTGAGGTGGGTAAGCCCACAAAAATTTGAAATTTAAAGCGTCCATGGAAGCAATTCTGGGCTATTTTCTACTGAAAAAAGGCAAACAATGAAGCCAATGAGGAGAAAGGGGGGACACGTGTCTCCGCGCAAACGTACCTTAGAGAGGACTTCCTGGGGCGGATAGTGGCAGAAGCGTGCATTTCGGGAATTAAAAGTGAAATTTTCAAGGATTGTAGTTGACCCAATGGAGAATCGAAATTCGAAGATACCCCAAAAAGTTGGGTCCCTCGGTGGACAGGGGGGCCAAAATCTTATTTTGCTCATATTTTTTGAGTGGTTATTTTGGAAAAAATGACGATAAAAAGGTAGACAATTTTGAATTTGAACAAAAAGCGTCTCTAGGTATTTTTCATTTGGACCACAAATAACCGACGTAAAGCCAAAAAACCGATTGAGCGTTGGGGGCTCCACCGGGATCGGGCCGTCGCACACAGTATACGGTCTCTTACGCTGCCACTGGCAAGTATCTCTTGCTGCACGCTTGACACTCACACTATAACACTTAAATCAAGTTTATGTCATAGTGTGTGATTCTTGGAGAGCCAGGGGGGATCCCCCAACCAACCCCCCTCCGCCCCCACCCCATCTCAAGCATCACAGCCGCTTGATGAAGTCAGTTAATTTCCATTCATTTTTTTACCCTAGTAGAAATGAACCTCAAGGATTCTCAAGAACCCTCAAAAATCATGACGTTACCCTCAAGATTCTTGAGGGCCCTCAAACATTCTTGAAGGCGCCATCAAAATCTTTTGAGGATGACCTAAAAAATCATAATTACGCCCTTAAGGTCTTAAAAACCAATAAAAACTGTTTGATGACGCCCTCAAAATGATGATGCAACGGTTGAACGTTCTCCCAAGCTTGAGGACCATCAACAATTGTTGCGGATGACAGCTGATATAATGTCCTCAGAATCTTGTGGGCATCATTATCAAGCGATGTGATGACAAGGAAGCATAAAATGTGCGATCTTACGATTCTTGGATCCCAATCCAGGGTGAGTGTGTTATTTTTTCCGTGAAACAAGTGAACGATTTTTGAATTTTAATTTTTTTGCCTCCTGTAGGTAAATTCTGAAAGTTTCATAAAAATAGTAATTCTTTCCATCCAATGGATCTAATGATTTCCCCCTCCCCATTGAATCAGTAATTTTGCCTAGTTTCAATACAAAATAGCCCAAAATTGCTTTCTGTGAAGCTTCAAATGTTTAAGGCCCCTCCCCCCTAAAGAAAAACTTTCTAGATCCACCACGGCTTCCTTTTCATTGGAAAAGGAAGGGCCCATGGTGCTGGTGGTGCTACGTTGCTGGCACTTTGACTGATGGTGCAAGCACCATTCCAGATGCTACAGAAGTGTAACAGAATCAAGTACCGAGCATCCAAGTGCCACTAAAGCTCAAAAATCCATTACATAACTTCCAGGGGCTGGAGAATTGTAATAAAATCAATATACATAACCTCCAGGCGCCACAAAAGTTCAAGAATCCATTACATAACTTCCAGGGGCTGTAGAAGTGTAAAGGAGACCGTTACATAACCTCCAGGCGCTAAATAAGCTCATGAATGCATTACATATTTTCCAGGGTTCCAGTTCAAAATTAAAATCAGTGTGACTCCACCATCAAACACTGTTTAGTTTATCCAGTTTCCCTGGTAAATATTTTAGCAACACAGCACCATGACCGATGTTGTGATCGGCACCATGACCGATGAAGCTAGCACCATGATACAAAGAAAAAGTAAAGTTTTCGTATTTTGTTTATTAAATTCTAAAAATCTGATGGCAGATTAGGATTCCTCGACCAAAAATACACGAGGACATCAAGTTTCACGCCAATCGGACAAAAACAAAGCGTATTTTCTTTTCAGACGTCCGCGCAACATTATATACCCGAATTTCGTCTCCAACCGCCAACTGTCGGAACAGTGTATCGGTTAGGGTGTAGGACTAGGGATCGGAAGGTTACGGGCTCGAATCCCGGTCAGGTCGGTACGTTGTATGAAAAATATGTGACCAATGAAGTTTGGATATGTACACACGTGTCTACTTTTTGTCGACTACATAAATCCCCAATATTATCCCATCCCCACCACCCCCTCCCCATTAACGCCCCATCTCATCCCCGAACGTATCCGAGAAAAACCATTAAGATTTTTTGAGGGCACCCTCAAGATTCGTTGAGGGCACCCTCAAAGCCCTCTGTTCCAATTACCCTCAATGAGGGCTTTTCTCTTGAGGGCCTTGAGGTTTATTTCTACTTGGATAGTTTATCGCTAAAAACGAACGAAAATAACTTGATGCATGTAAGTTTTGATTACCGTCGATATAAGTGAAAACAAGCGCAAATACGAAAGAGGAAGGTTTCTCGAAGAAATATCGATAGGAGAGAGGGGGTCGCTCCGCACACCTTCTCCTTTTTACAGCTAAAGAAGCCGGAACTCTCATTTTTGCCTCTAAAAGTTGTCTCTAAGGAATGCTTTAAAAGCAAAAAAAATCAAGTTAGAGTCAAGTTTTGTTATGATATGAAGGAATGAAAATTGAGAATTCGCCAAAGATTGTCATGAAGCTGAGCCTACACCTGCTGAAACGAACTCTACTTACGTGAAATCTCACAAATGAACCAGGGAACGGGGACGTCCGAAGGAGAGCTTCTAGGCTCCTGATGCACTCTCGGTTTGAGTGTCCATATTTTCAAAGTTTCGTGATGGAAATGAAATATAAACTGTCGATGTGAGTTTTAAGTACTGACGATACCTGCCTTTGATAAACCAAAGTGAGGGTAAATGGTTGAGAGATACCATCCCCTTCTCCATCATCATCCCATACAATCGAAGTAAGAATTCGGCAAGAGAATCATTGTTCACATTGCTAAAGTATTCGGCAAAAAATGTGGAAATCACTGAAAAAGTTTCGGTGAATTGCTTGCTGTATGTGATCCGTGGAACAGGGACCTCCTCTGCACACATTTACTTACGTTTCTGCAATAGGGCAGTAATAATGGAAGATTTCCATCTAATAAAACTGTAACTATCCAGAAGTGACCAATAACCACCGGTGCCACCAGGTGTCACGGTACCATTCATCGGATGTTGATCAATACTGGAAATGACTAATTACTCCGTAAATTTTTCTTGCAAGGATATCGAGAGAGAGTGACGAAATTAAGATTGGCATCTTTCATTATTATTGTTCTATACGCCACCATTAAGCTCGCGCAAATAAAGGCGTTTATTAAGTTAAGAAGAAGATTTGGGAATTTTTTAGTGCTGCCATATATCGTTATTTATAAAGGTTTTTGCATCAGAGCCGCTTACTAAAGGGCTTATAGCAAATGTATGCAACAGCCTCATTAAATATATCTTTGAGTGTATACCCGCTGAGTTAATATCTGCTCTTTTTCAGTAAAGTTGCAATCCGGATTCGACTTGGATATAAGTAATTATTGGCATAACAATAAACATCAATTCAACGCTACCTTGAAACTAGTTTAGCATGGTGTGAGATTGGAAATTGAGGGATCCCCTAGCCAACTTGTGAAGAGATGTAGCCCCTCCCCCTCATTGTACCCTAGTAGAAATAAACCTCAAGGATTCTCAAGAACCCACAACGATTTTTGAGGGTACCCTCCAAAATCATGAGGTTACCCTCAAGATTCTTGAAAGCCCTCAAGCATTCGGTTACAAGACTTTTCGTCCTGTTTTTTTTGTCCACTTTTTTTTTCGTCCACGACATTTCGTCCTTGATAATTTGTCCTTTCAATTTTCGTCCCATAGCACAATTGGTCGACTCATTATTTTTGTCCTCGACTGAAACGTCCACGAGTTTTTAGTCCAATTATTTTTAGGTCCAGAGTATGTCTTTTGTCCTATAATTTTAGTCCAATGTTTTTTGTCCTCGGAAAAAAGTTTGGTTCGTCCAATACACATTTATGTTCATTTTTGTTGGTTTACAGGTAAAATTTGTGAGTCTTTATTTCAATACCAGAGAACGTATTCTATTGGATTTTACCACTTTATCAACATGGGTTCATCTTACGGCAGTTAGTGTGCGTCTCGCCATACCGAATCACCCGATAAATTGCGCAACAATATTTCTATACGTAGAAACAACTGTTGCTATATCGCAATGTAGCTCAATAAAAACCTTTTTTTTTTCATATATTTCCTGGGAATTGCATTTTCTCAAAAGACAAATTAATGAAACACCTAGTAGTAATACAATGTGAATTTGTTTTTGGTGAAATTCTATTTCTTAATTTTATTTCACCAGAAAACTAGCGAAAATGAGCATTGGACAAAACCAACTTTTTATTAAGGACAAAAAAAATTGGACTAAAATTACGGGACGAAAGACATACTTTGGACATAAAAATAATTGGACTAAAAATTCATGGACGTTGCAGTCGAGGACGAAAATAACAAAAGGACCAATGGTTCAACAGGACGAAACTTGATTGGACGAATTATCAAGGACCAATTGTCATTGGACGAAACGAAAAGGACAAAAAATCGAGCGGACGAAAAAGACGGGACAAAACGTCTGTTAACCAAGCATTCTTGACGGTGTCATCAAAATTTTTTTAGGGTGACCTCAAAAATCACGATTATGCCCTCAAGGTCTTGAAAACCAATAAAAACTGTTTGATGACGCCCTCAAAATGATGATGCAACGTTCTCCCAAACTTGAGGACCATCAACAATTGTTGAGGATGACAGCTGATAAAATGTCCTCAGAAACTTGTGGGCATCAACGTATCATCATCAAGCGATATGATGACAGGAAAGCATAAAATGTGCGATCTTACGATTCTTGGATCCCGATCCAGGGTGAGTGTGGTATTTTTGCTATGAAACAAGTGAACGATTTTTGAATTTTAATTTTTTTGCCTCCTGTAGGTAAATTATGAAAGTATTGAAACTTTGAAAAAATAGTAATTCTTTCCATCCAATGGATCTAGTGATTCCCCCTCCCCCTTAAAGTAGTAACTTTTGCCTGGTTTCAATACAAAATAGTCCAAAATTTTTCCTGTGAAGCTTCAAATGTTTAAGGCGACCCCTCCCCCCCAAAGAAAAACTTTCTAGATCCACCACTGCTTCCTTTTCATTGGAAAACCAATAGCAAATCAATAGTAAATCAAATAGTTACAACAGTATTTGGTATGTTATTTTAAGGCAACAATTATTTTATTTAAAACATTAGAAACACCGCAGAATCTAGTATAGGTATTTTGGATAAAGCTCCCTGATTCAGTTGCATAGGCATGGGTATTTTTCATAACAACACAAACTATTCAAATGTTCAAATGCACTATTTTATTTGTTTCATTACAGGCCTCAAACGTTTGAAGCTTCACAGAAAAAATGTTGGCCTATTTTGTATTGAAACTAGGCAAAAGTTACTACTTTATTGGGGAGGGGGGAATCACCAGATCCGTTGGATGGAAAGAATTACTATTTTTTCAAAGTTTCAATACTCTCATAATTTACCTACAGGAGGCAAAAAAAATTTTAAAATTCAAAAATCGTTCAATTGTTTCATGGAAAAAATTGGTCAACTGCAATCCCTAAAAGGTTCACTTTTTTCCAGAAATGCACGAATCTTCCACTTTTGTGGACCTATCCGCCCCACTATCTATCAACCCCGAATTTATGAGATTTTGTTGAAGATAACCCATTCCTAATGGGAGCTGGATTAACTTCTGTCAATGCTCAGAAAAGGTGTCATGCACGTGTCCTTAAACAGTAAATACTAGATAAATAGTAATAAACAAAACTTCAATCATATCATGGCACGCTTTACCAATACATAAATTGTATTGGATATCCCCTGCTTGTTATTTATTGCGTGCGTTAAGTGATGTGCAGTGTAGATTATTCTTCTTACCTACGTTTTACTAAAATTCCGTTGAATTTTTTTCTACTATTTTTTCAATGAGTGGTGGATCCAGATTTCATCAGGGCGAGCGGAACCTAGGTAACGACGTTTCATTGCGTTTTACTGAGGAGTAGGTACTTCATGACTTCGGCTAAAAATAATTACCTGATTTTGATCATTTCGGAACTACACATATTTTATTGAAGATTCACCTGTTACTGAATTGAACATGGGGTGCTAAAGTCGATGTACATCCTATCTTCAGTAATTAGTGTATCTATTACAGGTTATGTGATTAGCATGGACACAGTGTGGCTTATCATTATCTCTTCAAACTAATATCGAACTGGGGATGTTTTGACTGATGAACACCAACTTGGGCTGTAGATGTTCACTTTTTTGATTTCGTTGGGTTCACTTATTTTCCGATTAACATTCCTAGTGGTATGTGAGTATCGTTGGATTGTTCTACGCACAAAGTTGTGTTCAATATTTTAACAGAGTGTGAGATGAGTAGGTCGTGGTTGTGTGAGTGGATAAAGTACGGAAGAAACTAGGTGATAGTGTACCTATAAACCAATAAATTAATTACTATCGTCATATTTCAATTTTTAACGCATCGTTTTTTTCCGTGTGTTCCTTCACGCAAACTTCAATATGTGTAATTTGCACTAATCTCACGAGGGCTGGCGTATCTCATCGGGTAAAGCACTTGCCTTCTACCACTGCGGCACTGTTCAAATCCCACAATTTCATGTAAAATTTGTACATTATAACTGTCTGTTATTTAAAATTGTGGAAAATCGCAGTTTTATCAGTTTTACTACTGCCTTACCTGTCATTAGTAAGGTATAATGTTTATTAGGTTCATGGTGCCACTTAATGATTCGTGGTTCAAACTTGGTGTCATTGTAGGTTAATATGTTTCCATACAACACTGTGGCATGGCGGTAATACACCTGAAATAAAATAATAATTAAATTTGAAAAAATAATCTTGGTAATAAAACGCTTTTATCTAGTACTATCCCACTTGACGGTGCCCGTGCTACATCGAACAGAAAGTCCGCGCGCATTCTTGTTCCTTTCATTGACCAAATCTTTAGTTACCAGAAAAATTTGAATTATTCAGTGCCTGTCTAGTTTTTGATAATGGATGCCTTCCGCACGAATGCATAAAAGAGCTTTTCAACTCAAGGAACGCGGAGGTTTTTTTAATTAAATATATTAACCTTTTGAATTATCGACAAGCATATTATCTTCAATCATGAAAGATGGCCATGTCCGATTTAAGTCTAAATTATTGTGAAGGATTGGTTTTTGTGTAATTGCATGTAATAGTTTTGAGTGTTATAATCCAGCTGGAAGGTGCATGGTTTCAAAGAATAAAATAATGATAGAGTCGGGTCAGTTTATTCGCAAGCTCGTGTTTGAATCGCTCCTGAGAAATAAAAAGCATGTTCAATTGATCAAGCGGCAATCCCCAAACTCCGAAAAATTACACGTTAAAGAAAGGAAATAATCGTGGCAGTTAAAAATTAAAAGAACATGTTTCTGAATTATCTAAAAATTAATTGAAATTTAATACCTAGTGTGGCCGCCCGCAGGGACGGATTGGCCGGGGTGCGTTGGGTGCGATCGCAACCCGGGCCAACGGCCTCACGGGCCAAATTGCAGCTCAGAAAAGAAGAGAAAAGGGGAAAAATTGCGGCAAAGTAGCTCATTCGTTTCATTTGACCGCAAAAAATAGTTTCGTTAGTTATATCATAGTAAATATAACCGAATAAATATAACACAAATCAACCATAAATTTCGAAAGTGTACCTATAGCATTTCAGCAGCCCCCCCCCCCCCGTTGCTCATGTACGTCTTTAATTTTGTATTGCATTATTTCCCAAAATTATTAATGAAAGAAACGGTAGAATAAGCAATTACTACTTTTACCATGAAATGCACTAAATTTCGTTTTAAGAGGTGGAAATGTCGAAAAAATTTCCGGGGGAGGACCCCCTGACCCCCCCAATAAGGGGTGCCCCCCCTTAAACCACTCACTCGGGTACCCGGGCTATTTGGGGGTATCAGAACCACGGGCAAAATTTTCCCAGTCCGGAACTGGCCGCCAGCCATAGTAAAATGGCTGACTTTTCCACATTAAGCATCTCACTTAAAACGCGTCGCATCGAAAAGATGCAAGTGACTAAAAATCTTTCAAAGATTTTTTTTCCACCTGATTTCAGTATTTAATTTTCAAATTTTTTATCCGTGACATTAAATTTGTGCTATTGAAGGTACAATATTGCCTGAAAACGAAAAGTGCAGTCAGACTTAACTAACGAATTTTTCGGGGGTCATGAATGGAGTTTACACACTTAAAATTACCGCGTGACATCAATTTTCAAGACATTTGGTTCACAATAGTGATTGCTATTCTAAAGAAACCATCAATTTTCTAAAATTTGGGGGGGCTGTTTCTCAAACGGGGGGGGGGGGGGGGCATTTTCGGGCCCATGTTGATCGTTAACAAATTCTTATTTTTACCTCTAAACGCGCCCCAGTGGCGGACTGGACCGGGGCCAAGGTGCATAAACGAAAACCAAGACAAGCTGGCGGACGCTTCATGTTTTCTCTTGCCAGTGGTGACTAAGTCAGCAAAAGACCTGCTATACTAGCCCTCCGTACTGTTCAATCCGTGCTCTCTGCGTTTCGTTCCTTCTCCCCCCCCCCCCCACCACCACCTATCACGCCTAATCCTTACTGATTTTCATAATTCTCCCTTTCCCCTTATCCATGAAGCCCGAAAACCTCTCTGGTTTGAGTTCATCCATTTACTTCTTTCTTTCCCCTCACCTATCTTGCCTACACCCTACACCTTTCATATTCGATGTAAATTTATTTTAATATGTAAATGTACACATAATATGTAAATTTTTTTCACCCAAATTTAAGATTAAAGAAAACAAAGATGACAGGAATTTGACACGAGATAAAACTTCAGATGACAACTTTCTCCGAAAGTGTCAATAAGACATCAAAATAATCACACTGTGTGTGAACACTTCTATTATACCCCCCCCCCCCCCCAAATCGAAAAATGCATGAAATATATGATTCGTGAGCCTTGCAGAAAATTATCATTGAACATGTTTCTGATTTCAAATAGAGTTGAACAGAGTTATTTGAGATTGTTGACCTGTAATAAGATGCTCTGAAACTAAGCCTGCAACGCACAAAAAGAGAAAGGACCTTTTGCTCGTTCTTCGAAGAAAATAATGTACCTAACTTTGATCAGATTTTTAACTCATAAGATGCCCCAAATTAAAAAGGAAAAGAAATCCAGTGGCACGTTCTTTGAAAAAAAATAGAATATAACGCTGATCGGTACTAACTTGAAAAATACTTCCAAGTTTATCTCATCAAGATATGAATGGGGCAATTGCAAGGGTCTGCAATTATTGTGTGTGTTTTTTTATAAAGAAAATAATAGATTTGATGAGCTGAGAACAATGGTGCCTTTAGTTTTTTTCCCCAAATGTCTTGGTTTTGGAGATACACTTTGTAAAGTTGTAAAAAATCGTGTGCGTAGTGACGTTACTACGCGGAATTCCCATTTAAAACGATGTATTTTGGGCCAAAAACTCATCTCCGGAACAAAGGAACTAAAATAGAAACTACATTTTTGTTCTCAGCTCATCAAGCACTTTCATTTTCTTTCTAAAAAAAACACAATTTCAGACCCTTGAAACTGCCCCATTGCCTTTAAAAGACTGTTGTCTCGCGGATATTGCAGGTCTAAAATGCATATAGGTAGACTATGTATGAAATGCAAAAAAAAAAAAGCGCTTCGATTGAAAAATCTGAACAAGGTTTTATTTATCATTTAAAAACTTTGACTTTGTGCAGGCTAGTGACGAACTGTTTCTTTTGACTGACGTTTAGAAAACAAAATTGGATTTAAAAAATATTCCGTCTCTCTCAATCCCACATGGTTTCCCGTATTAGTGCAAAATAATATTCGTCTTCACCCAATTTTTCTGTCAAATTCAAAGATCTGCGTGGAATTACAAAATCCAGCAACAAAACTGTGGGTTCTTTTCTTTTTCGAAATTTCCGAATCGAAATAGAATCGCTCCGAAAACAAAACAAACCCTAACTTCATCCAATCCTGTTAGGAAACCACAGACAAGCTTCAGGCGAACCTTGAGCATTGCATTGAAGGTTGCTGATCGCATTTATTTTTTGCAATAGGGCATCGATATTCAAAGAGTGGTGCCGCCGACTTGACTGACAAAAAGGCGCAAAAAGGTATGATAGGTTTGGGGGAGGGGCGAAGGGGTGAAGAAGTGAAAGGAAAGAAAAGTAAGGCCAAATGACGGTAATAAAAAGAAGGTACGGAACGCACCCTAGAGAGCACGGAATGAACAGAGTAGGAGGCAAGGATAGTAGGTATTTTGCTGACTGGCCGTTGTTGAACGGTCCATTGTTGAAAAGCACTGGCTCATCTGAAGGCCCAGACTTCCCTCGTGACAACGATGAGCCTTAATTCTTACCCCACACCGGGACCTGAAAACTTTATAAAACGAACCCTCCTAGAACTAAGCGTGCCCAGACGACTTGAAACGGGGCCCATCAAGGCTACTAAGGGTCTTTCCCTTCCCTCTCTCCATCAGAAAAAAGTTGGATTTAAAGTTTCTGGGGGCCAATTTTATTTATACGGAAACAGGGCCTCCACAAATGGGCCCCGGAATCGCAGTACCGGGGGCCCAGGCTCTCACAACCACGGTCCGGGGATCGGGCTCTCAGGGGGCCCGGACACTCACAAAAAGGACTCGGGGCCCACGGTACCATGGTTCGGGCCCTTAGCGGGCCTGCTGAGGGCCCAGACCCTTCAACATTGAAATATTTTCGATAAAAATTAGCTTAAAGTTGCAGCCTAAGACTACAAAGCAGTACCAGAGCCCGGTGTCGGCAATGCCAATTCAAACCAGTTTAAATCGCTGCATGAACCGACTTGTTAACAGAATTGAAAAGCTTGAAAAAAAAATGCTGTATGGTAACTACAAATTCAAGTGAATTTCAATTACTTACAATTTTCTCAATGTATACCCTATATTTCTCTAAATTCTGGACATTTTCTGCGTTCGGGGGGGGGTTCCACCAAATCCCCCCCCCAATACAAAAAAACCCTTCTTACATGTATACATACTGTAAATAAGTACTAATATAGCACACATTGTAAATATGTTCATAAGTACTTACTGTACTATATAAGCATTCAGTGTGATACTGTACATTTCGTACGGTTCATCGTATACATGTATATGTTACAGGACAAACCTGATTTTAGGCCAAACTAGTTCAGCCTAGGTCAAACCGGTTTGGCCTGAACGGAACAGGCAAAACTAGTTTTGCCTAGGACAAACTAGTTTGGCCTAGGACAAACTAGTTTGGCCTAAAATTCTCCAGGCCAAACTGATAACGAGCTGGCCGAACTAGTTCGGCCTGAAAATGTTTAGGCCAAACTGATTATGTGCAGGACAAACTAGTTCAGCCGGAAGTGACGGCGCAGGACAAACTAGTTGGGTCTAGGACAAAGTGTTTTCACATAAAGTTCGCATGTTCTTACACTGACAATGAGAGAATTATCTTTTCCAAGTTGTATTTAGTTTATGTAAAAGAAACTGCACAGTGAAATGTTGACCTCGGGGAAATTACTTTGACCCAAGGAAAATGTCTGCTGAGTGCTGCTACAGGTAAAATATTCCTTGTTGTGACGGTGATTCTCCTTCATGCAATCAATTTTTACTTCTCGCAAAGAAATTCGTCACAAGTAAACGGTCACAAGTAAACGTGGCTCCTTGTTTTTAAAGAAGTGATTTCTCTCAGTGTATGGCATTAAAGGAAAAAATTAATATGGAAGAAACTCGGCGTTGGAATCGGAATCGAACCCAGAACCTTCGAATCATGAGTAATTAGCTTTTTTCGTTCATTTTTACTGTTTTTAACTTATTATAACTTAAATTTAAAATTTATCTCAGATACAGTTTTCCCTTCGTAATCAGTTCAATCATTCGCCTAATTTATTTACATGCAAAAGCAAAATATAATCCAATTGGTCTAGCCCGACGATTTTCAGGCTGAAACAGTTTGTCCTAGACCCAACTAGTTCGGCCTAAAAATGTTTAGGCTAAACTGATTATGTGCAGGCCAAACTAATTTGGCCTAAAAATGTTTAGGCTAAACTGATTATGTGCAGGACAAACTAGTTCGGCCTGAAATTCTCCAGGCCAAACCTGTTGGGCCTAGGACAAACTAGTTTGGCCTAAAATTCTCCAGGCCAAACTAAATCTCCTTCAAAAAAACAGTTCGGCCTAGGCTAAGCTAGTTTGGCCTAAAATCGGGTTTGTCCTGTAACATATACATGTCTTACGTATATACTCTGTCCGGGGGGGGGGGGGAGACAGGGATCCCCAAAATCGGTAAAATAAGTAAATTGAAATTTACTAAAAAAAAAAAAAAAAAAAAAAAACGAACCTACATTGAACCAGTGTTGCCAGATTGGGGTGAAAAAGCCGTACGTTTTACATTGATTTAAATGGGGACGATACGGTTTTTTACCCTCGATCTGGCAACACTGCATTGAACTCAAAAAGTAATGAGACGTTTAAAATGGTTCTAAACCAGTTCAGAAAGACCATTTTGGGTCGCAACTCTCGTTGCCTTATTATCGGAGGCAAATATTCGAAATGATGCGCCCCTCGTGAGTTCTTCTGCCCTCCTTTAATTCTTCATTTGACTTTCAATTCAATATATTTAAATAAACGTAGGTAATCTAGAAATCGATAATTTTGCATTTAATAGAATTTTACTAGCCTAGCCTAGCCAAGTGTGTTGAAACGTATGTTTTAACACTCTATAATAACATTTTCGAGGCATAAATTTTCAAAAAAATTTCGGGGGCGGACTTTCCCCGGACCCACCCTCCCCTGGACCCTCCTCCGGGCCCCCAGCTGCACTAGCACCCCGGGCCTTTTTTCCTAGTCTGCCACTGACGCTCCCTGAAAATTCATGGATATAGTTTTGTTACACCCTGTATATTCTAAAACTGTATAATAAGAGCTTTCAAACGCGCTAAAGTTTTTGAAATTGGTTTACTTCGACGCTCATACTGGTCAATCAAACACTGAAATTTAATTCTCCTCTGGACGCACAAATAAGGAAAAAATTCGTTAAAAAAAGTTATGGTTTTTCATATTTCTTTGAAAAAAAGGTAAATGAATCAGTGTTGAAGTATACTATGATTAGAACAATGTTTAGCACATGTAAATTGGAAAAGAATAATGAAAATTTGGTACCAACATTCGAAATGACCTCCTCCTTGTTGAATGCAAAGTTTTACTGGCTGGAGATGAGTTCCCGACTTCATCAAAGCTTCTGACCGACCCCCCGGAAGTCCAGACCTTAACCCGTTGGACTATCGATTATGGGAACTTTTGGAGACCCATGCCAAAAACGGCACCCGAACGTGGAATTTTTGAAGAAGAGAGTCATCCAATCGGCAGCAAAAATCCCTCTTCAATACATCCGAGACGCAGTGGATAATTTCCCACGGTGTTTGAAACTTTCCATTCAAAAAGGAGGTCATATCGAATGATGGTACCAAATTGTCATTATTATTTTCCTTTAATGTGCTAAACACTGTTTTAATAAAGCATCATGCTATGGTTTTGGGGGCGGGCTGAAAATATTTTCCCCGAATTCTTTGGGGTCGATATACGTTACACGTATTTTACCGAATTTTCATTTTTGCCTTAGGATGGCTACAATAAAAGCTTGCCAGGTGGTCTAAAACCCTGTATATTATGTGTTCTAAAGAAAGACTTAGGAGCTTATTTTTGTCTAAATGTTCGTACATGTTGGGTCAGATAACTGCTCAATAATTACCTCGAGAGGATATTGAGGAACCATTGGAAATAGGTCAGGTACGATATGATGCTTTATGAGCTCTTCACGGTAGTCAATTCCTTCATATGGGCTTTCTGGAAAAAACCCCTCGGTCCCATCAGTTACTTCCCCATCTTCATAATAGTCATCGGGATTTGGAGTTTCGTTAACATCTTCAAATTTAGTCCTTTGATGGGGGGGAAGAAACGACTTCCGCATTGTTGTTTTTCCTTCGGCTGGTTTTTTACCTTCTTTCATGTTTAGGTGTAATGGAGAAAGCAGTTGGGTTGCCATAATGCTTGATGTAAGCACCAGCAACAAAACCGACATTCGATGTACTGTAGCTAGACAAACTTTGGAGTTCAACGGCATAGTATTCCGGTATTAGCTTCATGATTATGTGAAGAGGAAAAAATAAAAAAATAAAAAAAACTCTGAAACCGCTGTATAGATGAACAACTGCTTAAAATTTATTTCCAACATTTTAGGGTATCTTAAGATCTTTGATTGATCAGCAAAATAAGAAATTAAAAAAAAAATGTACTCTCTGGTTTACGTACATTCTTGACTTCCCAATGACTTTTGTTGAGCTGTTTCCTTTCTGATTAATTCTGATGAGATGAGACGTGTTTGAGTCGGGTGATGTTACTATAATTAACTTCATAACGTATTGTTGAGTGCTAAAAACCAGAGGTGTAGGAGAGTAATGTTTTGATTCTTGCAAAACATTGTTACGTAAGAGTGATAAGCGATTTTATTTCGAAACAACGAAGATTAAGAGATCCAAGTTCCAGTTAGAAATGCTGCAAAGCACCGTTTTTTTTTTTTTTTTTTTTTTTTTTTTTTTTTTTTTTTTAAACCGAGAGCCAGCGCCCATAAATTTAACCGAAGAGTATTAAATTCGTGACGTAGTACTTTTTTCCTTTCCTTCAACGCCCCTGAACAAGGATCGGCCGGTCTAGCAGTCTGAAGCGGTGGACATCTAAATTTACAGAGCATTAAATTTCGAAAAAATTGCACTCATTTCAACCAGAAAGTACTATGAGCGAAACCTAACTTTCTCAACAGGGAAAGTGACACTAGAAGGCTCCCATAAACTATTTACTGGTGGGGCCCCGGAATCATTATCGACGCCACTAAGAGGATTCGACTTGAAGTATTCATACAGTACAAATTGACCCCTGATAAAATACCTTTAAGGTAGATGTCCCAATTACCGCCACCCTTAAGAAAAAATTGCCGTAAAATGCCTGTAAAAATGTTAATTTTTATCAAATCTATGATAGGTTTTCACTAGGGCCTCTCAAATACTATCTAGTTTTGTGAAAAAAATATAAAGTTGGCGTAATCGATCAGGTAAAAAAATGATTAATAAAACTCGAAAAAATGACCCATGTCCCAATTACCGCCACACCAAAAGTGGCTTTGTCCCAATTACCGCCACGCCAATTGTCCCAATTACCGCCATGCATATTTTTACGGGCTTTTCATTCAAACTATCGTGTTTATTGTCAGGAAATAATGAAATTATAATCATTTAAGACGCAGAAAGTGAAGATAACAGATATTTAATAAGTATAACTACTAGATACAAAGAAAATTGAGTCAAATTGAGTAACTTTGAGTTAAATATTTTCTAAAATTTGTAGATTTCAGTTATTGATCGATCCAATTTAGTGCCGTAGCGTGCAATTTCGCAACATTGCAGTTTGTCCATTTAAACTAATGAAAAAGATCGAAATATTGGGTGTTCGGTGAACACCTTCACATTCTATCTATTGCATGGGTTTGAATGGGAAAAATGCAACGTTGCCAAATCGCACGCTAAGCCACCGATAGAAATTAGCAACTTCAGTCAAACTTAAGTCCTGAGGAGAAATTAAGTGCAAAGAAGGACGCAAATGACTTAAAATGAACTAATCACGAGTTTCGGAGGAATACTCGACTAAACAATACAGGGTGTCAATTGAAAAAAGAGCAAGGCCGAATATCTCGAGAACGGCTCCGAATTTCGAAAAACGCTGAAACACGTGTTCGATTATTTTAAAGGGGGCCATCTTTTAAGGGGATCACCGATTTGGGGGCCTTCTCTGAGGGGCCCCCAGTAGGGGCAGGACCTCCATAAATCCAATACTTCAAATAAGGACCCCAATTTTTTATTTAATATTCGAAAAGACTGTAAAATTTTAAGACTTTTTGGTGCAAACCAAAGGTTGATATCGTTTTTCGTTTTCGAAATATCGAAAGTCAAATTTCGATTTGGGCCCATTTTCAAAAATTCATTACTCCTCTTTAAAAAGTCGGAATTTAAAAAACAGGGAATCTAAAATACTTTAAAGAGCAAGCTCTTTTCAGAAAAAAATCCAATTTCAAGAAAAATTTAGTTCAAATTTGGTTCTAAAGCCCCCAAACATTTTTAACGTTTTTGGCCCCCACGGGACCCACGGGGGGCTATCAGAAAAATTCCGAGAGACGACCCCTATCGAATGATATATCAATCGAAAAGGCGTAACAAACTGAGCATTTTGGCGTAAACCGAAGGTCCATGTCGTTTTTCATATTCGAGATATCGCATTATGTAAATCGACATTTTAAATTCGATATCTCGAATATGAAAAACGACATGGACCTCCGGTTTATGTCAAAATGCTCAGTTTGTTACGCCTTTTCGATTGATGTATCACTCAATAGGGGTCGTCTCTCGGAATTTTTCTGATAGCCCCCCGTGGGCCCCGTGGGGGCCAAAAACGTTAAAAATGTTTGGGGGCTTCAAAACCAAATTTGGACTAAATTTTTGTTGAAATTGGATTCTTTTCTGAAAAGAACTTGCTCTTTAGAGTATTTTAGATTCCCCGTTTTTTAAATTCCGACTTTTCAAAGAGGAGTAATGATTTTTTGAAAATGGGCCCAAATCGAAATTTGACCTTCGATATATCGAAAACGAAAAACGATATTGACCTCCGGTTTGCACCAAAAGTCTTAGAATTTTACCTTCTTTTCGAATATCAAATAAAAAATTGGGGTCCCCATTTGAAGTATTGGATTTAGGGAGGTCCTGCCCCCACTGGGGGCCCCTCAGAGAGGGCCCTCAAATCGGTGACCC
Source organism: Trialeurodes vaporariorum (assembly GCA_011764245.1). Classification (NCBI taxonomy): domain Eukaryota; kingdom Metazoa; phylum Arthropoda; class Insecta; order Hemiptera; family Aleyrodidae; genus Trialeurodes; species Trialeurodes vaporariorum. The sequence continues at coordinate 46,153,448 of VMOF01000111.1, forward strand.
CGTTAAAAGATGTCCCCTTCAAAATAATCGAACACGTGTTTCAGGGTTTTTCGAAATTCGAAGCCTTTTTCAAGATATTCGGCCTGGCTCCGTTTTTAATTGACACCTTGTATATTCACCGTAACATAAAAATTCGATCTCCACTTTTGATCATTTTTGATCTTTCTTTATTTAATCAATCAATGACCCAAATACTTTTCTGATTCTTTCACAATCAGGGAGGTACTCATTAGAAACAACTGGCGTGAGCAAAAGTTTTCCCGATTTACATTTAAACTTTCTACAGCTCTCTAAAAATGATGAAATCTCGCCCTAAAAAGTATAACATTTATCGCCACACTTACGCACTGCATACCATCTAACAGACTGAGCCGTGGTAAGTTTTACCGCCTGGGGTTTGTCGAGTTCGTTTTTTGGATACGCTATTCGAAAATAGCGTATCCAAAAAATACTTTTACTGTTGTTTAACAACAGTAACAACAGCAATGACTGTTACTTTTACAGATAGGTAAGTCCTGGAATATTGTTTTAGCGAACAATAGAAAATATTCATTTGACACACTCTTTGATGTTAAACCGAGGTAAATAATGTCAATTCAAGAGTTTAATATGTTGCTTCAACAAAATTTAAAGAACGTTAAATGATTCAAATGATATACAATGATAGATTTGCAAGCAACTATTCCAACATTTTAAGTATATTGAGTTAGGGCCCACGGCAAATAAAACAACCTAGAAACAGGAAGCAGTTTTTACTAACAAATCGACTACCTATTGGATTACGATCCCTTTTTTTCGATGTATGCAATGTTAAAAATGTATTAACTCTACTGAAAATATGATTTCTCTAACGTAAGAGCGTTATACACAATCTAAAACGCAAAAGATTCAAAAAGAAAAAGCATGTGGCGATAATTGGGACATCGTGAATTTTCGAGTGTCCCAGTTATCGCCACCCCTGGCGGTAAATGGGAAAACAGTGACTTTTGATGTCCCAATTCCCGCCATATCACAAAGAAATAGTAAAATTGAGGTTCCTTTCAAAACAAACTTGTTTTCAGTCAGAAAAATCAGTAAATTAAACTCTGAAACAACCAAACATATTAAAAGAATGTAACGTATATGAGAAAGTGAGTGATTTGCGTACCTTGTCTCTTAACGTGGCAGCTAAGAAATGAGCGGAAACAGGTGGTGCTGGGCAGGTGTCCACTTCCGTGATTTTTTTAGGGCACAGTGCTGCCACCTATCAACTTCAAACTTTTTCACCAGTTCAGCCGACCTATTTAAAACCCTTATTCCATATTCACTTGAATTTCCCTGCTAGTGTGAGCTTATTCTAAAGAATAAATGAATAGTTTGGCGGTAAGTGGGACATCTACCTCACGGTTTTTTATTTAATGAGTTTTCCAATATGAGATACAGCAATTTTAAAAAAGGTTCAGATTTGCCCTTTTCATAAATACAACTGTTTATTTACTTCTTAATTGTGGTAGGGGGGGGCTTTGGACATTTTTACTCGAAAGAATAACCTTAGAGTAAGCGAAATATACTTAAATGCGCACCCTACCGCATCGCCATCTTGTAAATATTGGGATATTTAGATGCTTTAAACAATTGAATGCTCTTCCGCTTGTTGTAATATGACAGCGGTTTTGGTGCCAGTCGTTTTCTTTTAAAGCACAGCGTTTTTATTTCATTTCTTACTCCAGTTTTGAGCTGAGTTTGAAACTTGGTCCACAAAGCATCGTATGCATCTCAATCATAAAAAACTTGCGCTATTTGACATAAAAAAAGTTGGTCTAGCAGGCTAATTACCCCGGATTTCGAATGCCAGACCGAAAGAAATCGCTTCAGCATAGCATTACCTTTTAATTCAGACCTATTCCATCCAAAGTACTTTCCAGTTAAATTTTAAGCAATTTTGTCGAAATTAGATGCGGTCTGGCAGCCTCACCCCCTTGATTATGAGTGCCAGACTGATTGATACGTGTTCAGTATCAGACTCCTTAGAGAATGAGCGTGGTTTCAATAATAGTTCTCTGTTTTCATCAAAAAAAATTTAGCGACATTTTACCACAAAATTTAGTCTGGCGGGCCCTCGCCCCCGTGTTTCAACTGCTAGACCGAGTTTAATCGATCCAGCATCATACTCCCAAAAAATGAGACTTGTTCCATCAATGGTAATTTCCGTTTAAATTTTGAGCAATTTTTTCAAAGTTTGATCCGGTCTGACAGCCACATTCCCCCGAGCATGAATGCCAAACCGCAAGAAATGAATTTGGGACAACATTGTCTTTTGAGAAGGTTAGGTTTCGCTCAAAGTACTTTCTGGTTGAAATGAGTGCAATTTTTTCGAAATTTAATGCTCTGTAAATTTAGATTCCCCCCACTTCAGACTGCCAGACCAGCCGATCCTTATTCAGGGGCGTTGAAGGAAAGAAAAAACAAGCAGGGGAGCTCCAATACAATTTATGTATTGGTAAAGCGTGCCGCGATAAGTCGGTATGCAGCCACGTCAAGGGCCACCCGGAGGGAGCAAGTCCACTCGCGTCGTATATGAAATTTGATTTTTTATTTTTTTATTTTTTATTTTCAGTCTTTAGACGAAAGCCCATAGCAAAAAAAAAATGAAAAAAATGTTAAATTACTCAAATTACACACAAACTATACTAGACAAATTAAATAAACTAACGTAAAATTAACATAAAAATTAAAGACTGAAAATTCGGTACCTCCATAGGCTAGCCTGTTTTGGAGGTTACTAATTAATCACGTGGTCTTGAGCGGGGAAAGGGTCATCTTTAGAGGCGATTTTCTCAGAAACATGTAGATTAAAAACAAATCAGTAGGGCGAAAATCTTGCTCAATAAGTCTAATGGCTGTAAAAAAAAAAAAAAAAAAAAAAAAAAAAAATAGCTGCAAACTTTGATCCTAGGTATAGTTAAAAACCTGGGTAAAAAAGTCGATTCCGCCCATTTGAATACAATAAATTCAAGCGTCCTGCTACAGCGCGGACCTCCAGAAAATCCTCTTATATTCAGGGACCCTACAGCAGAAAGTCATTTCGATTAAAGACTGAGTGCTCATCGTTGCCTGCTCAGATAACTCCACATACTCACCGATCGGTGCGCGTTTGGTACTAGAGTACCTATATGTATAAGAGATAGTATGGCGGTTTGTGAATCCTACGCTGATTGGCTGCGACATTTTAGGCGTTCAAGGAGCTCTTAGGGCCCAATTTCAAGATGGCCGATCGGGTCGATTGTGTAACCGATGTAACCGTTGAGGTTATCTTCATACATTTTCTGGCGGGAAACGGTCATCGAACTGACCGTTCACCGACTCCGTTCTCATCAACAATGTAACATAACCTCAAACAATAGGACCGCCGCCATCTTTAAATTGGACCCTAAGAGCTCCATGATCGCAGACCGCCATACTCTCCTTACCTATACATATAGGTACTCCATTCGGTACTGCTGTTCCGTTACAGTTTGCGCGGACTTTTTGGATATTTTTTATTTTCAGGGGATTTAAACGGCTAAACGCCCTTCGGGCGATTACGCGCGCTGCGTTCACCCCCCGCTCGCTTCGCTCGCTCATGGTCTTTTTTATAATCTAACTTGGGGTTGTCTGCACTCAAAAAGGGGGGGTTTTCTGGGGGGAAATAACAGTTTTTTACCTACGCTCGACCGAACGTAAAAATCCTGACACAAAAGCAAATGTGGCAGTTTTTAGGGAGCCTTCGGGCGGATCCGCGCGCAATATCATCCGGTCTTTTGTAAAATCAAATTTTAACCGAAAAAAAAAATCGGAAGAGAGTTTTTTTGAGAGGGGGCTAAGGGGGGGGTGATAGTGAATGGTCCATTAATTAAACTAAACCCAATTTTTCAACTCTATAAATTAACAGGGGCTGATCGGTAAATGCTCAAATGCGCAAATCCCTAAAGCGCAAATTCCCAAATGCGCAAATATTCTTTTGCGCATATGGGTATGTTCTGGTAAAGGAAATTTTGCGTAAACGGGTGTATTTTACTGAGGACACTTTCAGTCACAATGCTATTAAAAAAAAATGTTTGATTTGGCAACCATGCTAACTCTAGTGAGTAAATGTGGAATGCAAAAACTTTAGTGAAGAATTTTAGTTTCATGGACACTTTAGAAAAAATTGTGCTTCATCTCATCCAAACATTCACTCCTTCATCGCTGTCCTGCAAGCAGAAACTTATCAAGCTAAAGTCTGCTTTTAACTCATATATGTCCAACTTTATTTGAACATGTTGGGTGTTTTCAGGTGTTTTTCTCCAAAACACCATCTTGGAGTTAAAAAAAAAATTAAAATTTTAAAAATTGTGAAATTTTCTGGTCCAGCTAATTTATTGCGGAAAGATCACAGCATTGAGTTTTGAGTAAAATTGGCCTAAATTTACTGTAATTTGGTCCAAAAAACCATTATATGTGGGTCGTTAACGACCAAATGGGAATATATCGGTCAAACCGCCAAAATCAAATTCCAAGGAAGAGAGCAAATGTAAGCAACTACTTTCTTCGCACTCTCAGCTGTTAAGCAATCAACCCACGCTCGAAAGTTATCTGAAAGAAGTGGGTTGCAAATATACAGCGTTGCCAGTGCATTAGGTTAGAATTAGCAATATAATTATCTTTGCGGTTTTGTGTCACATCTTTTTACATTAGCATTTGCGCTTTTAGGTATATTTCTCGAGATCCTTTTTGCGCTTTTGGAACATCTTTTTTTGCGCTTTTGGGTTCTAGTTTTAGGATTTTTGCGCTTATGGGTACTGTCCGGCTGATCACTGGTGCGAATACTGGGAGGGGGAAAAAAGATCGGAGATAGCCGATAAGTATAATAAAACAGGCACTATAAAGCCGGCGCTCTCCCGATCCAAAGCATGAGCTCTTAGTCCTCGGAGCTGGTGGTAGCTGACCGCAGGGGAAGAAATAAGCCTTTTGTAAAGGGATGCAATCTGGTTTGGCTGGAAGTTCCTCTCTTTGCCGCAGAGTGATTGCTGGAGCGCTGCGGTAGCAACGCGGTGACCACTCACAATCAGTCTTCAGTGAATAAAACTCCTAGAGAAGAGCGGATCTGATTGTGAGTAAAAAAAACTGTCGTGCACGCAGGCGCAAATAATAGAGAGAGGCAGCATCAATCTCTAGTCTCTCTCACTCGTCGGTTTGCGACGCACCGATGCTGGGCTATGAAGTCTGGGTTTTGAATAGCGGAGTCAGTCATATAACTGTCAAAATCTGAGTAGGGTGATCTCTAGCTTTTGTGTGTAAACTCAGTATATTTTCTGTGTGTGTGCGACGAAGCCACTAAACACTTGCGCAATCTGTGTGTGTGTGCATCGAAGGCGAATCAAAGACTACTGAAGTCAGCTCAGGAATCTAAAACGGGGCCCCTTAAAACAACAAAATAAAATCGGTGAAAGCATCAAATGACTCCAAAACAAAAAAAAATTTTTCGTGAAAAAGTGTTTGATTTAACATACTCAAAAATCTCTTGAAAATACACAACACAACCCCATCATGTAAGTTTTGATTCATATCCTGAAAACGAAATCTCCAAAACACACACGGCCACCAGAGGGCGCCTCTTTCACTGTATTATATTATTCATTGTATACAGCAAAACGAGAGTAAGAAACTTGCCATATACTTCGTATGGCACGCTTAAAACTACGTCACAAATTTTGTACTCTCTGGTGGAATTTTTTAATGCTGGCTCTTAGACTATTAGGACACAAGTGAGCACTGAAACATATACTAACGAAATAAGTTAAGAAGGCAGAGTTTCCAAATCTGATTTTTTTTTTATTTCCGCAAAAGTTGAAGTTTCAGAAAGTTTCAAAACTCTTCATGCTTGGATTCAACATATTCGTTCACCTCAAAATTCTGAGCAAGTTTTTCTTGCAGATTACCTTGATTTGTCTCTTCCGTCATTCCTTGATCAACGTTAAATGCTGGTAAAAAATTTGCTAATTTGTTGAACATAATCGATCTTGATTTTACAAATATTTTCGTCAATGATATGAAGAGACCCCCTTTAATATTCTCGATTACCGTCCAAAATTAACGATGTTTAGGTAAACGTTTCTTTTTACTTTTGTTCTACGTATGTATAAACATGCGAATCAGAAAATGGACCTCTTTCGAACGACGATCATCAAGTATCGGAAAAAAGTTACATGCTGTTAAGCAATCATTTAAATTTTTGTAAAAAACTTAAACGCATTTTGGGAATCCTCCATCTTACCGACGTGAAACGTAGTATGGGAAAGGTCGTACAACAGATATTGAAATGACTTTTAGAGGACCCAAATTGACGAAATTGTGTGTGGTTGGAACGAGTTTATTAACTTCCAAGAAAATTTTCGAGAGAGGTACGTAATTTTCTCATATGGGGAAATGAGAAACTGAAGAAAGCTGTTTTTTTTGTTTTTTGTTTTTTTTTTTAAATAAAATACAAAATCTCGTGAAAGATAATATAGAAAATTTTGCGTTCTGTTGGTTCAGTCAAACTGAGGTGCAATCGGGACTGGTTCTTAATTTAATTGTGCTGGCTAGACACAACGAGATATTTCTCATCAAGGTCTCCTCCAACACTTATCTGATGAGTAGTATCAAGATTCTAGGTTTAAAATTTAATAAAATATTTAAGGTATGGGGTTCTGACCACGAATTTGAACAAACTTTTTTGTAAATTAAACATAACCAGCAGATCATAAGATTGCCCTACAAATTAACAGATTTTAGAGCCAAAACAAGTAATTATTTAACACAATAATTTCACCGATGGACACTGTTTCCTTCTTAAAAAAAGTTAAAGGGGAAAATTTAGAGTCATATAAACTAAACTGATAGATTTCAAGCTTTGTGGTACACAGTAAAACGTTACCATAAAACTATGATGAATCACATAAAAGTATTAGTTTTGACAGATAGTGAACCCCCTCCCCGCAACAAAACATTTTTTTTTTCTTTTTTTTCTTTTAAGTCGTTGGTGTTAATTCAAGACATTGCGTAGCTCAAAAGATCCGTTGGACAGTAAACCGTAAAGAGGGACAAAGGAACATACCATTGGAAACTAAAGGACCGTATTCGAGAAATGTTTAAGGAAAGTTCAATTGTGTACCTGTCGTGCCGCAGCTTGCATCAAGCCGACAACGCCTCTTCGCCTGATTGCCATCGCTCCCGCAGCGTTGCAATATCTTAGTATCTAACGACAACAAGCCATATAACTTCTTACTTCTTTCTCTCTCTCTCTCTCTCTCTCTCTCGTCTCATCTCTCTCATCTCTCTGCTCTCTCTCTCTCTCTCTCTCTCTCTCTCTCTCTCTCTGCTCTCTCTGCTCTCTCTCTCTCTCATCTCTCTCTCATCTCTCTGTCTTCTCTCTGTCTGTCTCTCTCTCTCTCTCTCTCTCTCTCTCTCTCTCTCTCTCTCTCTCTCTCTTCTCTCTCTCTCTCTCTCTCTCTCTCTCTCTCTCATCTCTCTCTCTCTCTCTCTTACTGTCTGTCTCTCTCTCTCTCTCTCTCTCTCTCTCTCTCTCGCTCTCTCTCTCTCTCTCTCTCTCTCTCTCTCTCTCTCTCTCTCTCTCTCTCTCTCTTCTCTCTCATCTCTCATCTCATCTCTATCTCTCTCTCTCTATCTACTCTCCTCTCACTTCTCGGCTCTATAATACTCTATTAATCGCAAGGCCTTAAATAGATGCAAACTCCTTTCCTTTCGGCCTTCTCTCTCCAGCTCTCGCCAGAGACACTTGGTCAATGCGCGTCCAATTAATATGATGAATTAGAAAATGTTCAAATATTATGCTCAATATAAATAATATAATGCAATCAATATATTAACTCACCTCATGAGAGCCATAAGTATCCAACCCCATTTATAAAAATATAATGATCTACGAACTGACTCAACTGATGTAATGCAACAAGACTTGGATACGTACATGCAGTAAATCAAACAAAAATACTCAACCCAATTCTAATCCTAAAATAGGAGGTCATCAAGTCAACGAATAATGACTAAAAATCCATCAATCTTGAAGTGAAAACCTGAACGTCTTTATCACCGGTCAGAAGAGCTCATTAAATCAATCAAACGTTTAACCCTTTCACTATTGCTCTCCAAGGAGCAAACCTACCCCCAAAAACAAAAACATTAGCTGACAGGATACAAAACTTATCGAAAAACCCACGTGGGGGGAAAAAGACAATCCCACGGTGTAGCCTTATCCATCAGAAACACATCTCACATATCCATCTTCCCTTTGCCTCAGAATTGCAAGTGATCGCTGTAATTTTAAAGTTACCAATTCAAGTAACTACTTGCAACTTTTATTTCCCATCCACAATAGAAGAAAACATCCAAGATATAGAAAAATGAATCAATCAATTCCCCGCCCCCTACACACTTTGGGGGGACTTTAACACCCACAACCCTATATATGGGGCTCACTAAAATTTGACAGGAAAAAAAAAATAATGTAAAAATTACTGGATGGAAATGACCCTGTCATCTTGAATATAGGCTTACCCACATATTTTTCCACTGCAAACAGGAAGTTTTTTGTGCTTAATTTTAACGATTTCTTCACCATCCCCACTGAGGACGGAATGGACTCATCGCGATGACTTGCCTTCTTCAATTCTATTTCCTTTATCAACTTACAAAAATATGGACATCAAAAACCAAAAAAAGCAGAAATTTGAAAACCCAAAATGCTAATTTGGAAAAATTTTTCTGAAGAGGTAGACATATATGTAAGCCTAAATAACTCATGCAACGACCCAGACAAAATGTTAGACTGCCTACAAGAAATACTAGTAAAACAGCAAACAATTTTTTCCCCAAATCATCAAACAGCCAAAAAAGAACCCCTGTCCCATGGGGGTATGCCGAGTGCCAAGCAGACTTTAAACCCCACGTTCTAGACGGTTAGCAGAGACTTCGTCCAATGCAAAAATGTCCAATTTTTTTTAGTCCAACTTTCTGTTTTGTCCAATGTAAGAATACGTCCAAAAAGATTTGTCCAAATTTAAAAATGTCCAGAGTTTACTTTCGTCCAACAGAAAAAATTTGGGCCCAAAAAAACCATGTCCAAAAAAGAGAAGATGCGCGCTCTACCCATGTGGGCGACACGCTCCACGCATTCAAAGAGTTTGTTTTTTATTGTAAGAGTGATGGTGGTAAAGATAAAGGCGGTGCCTTAGCATTGCTTTACCACGCTGCGACAAAATAGTCAGTGACGGTCAGTTTTTGATGCTAAACTCTTGAATTCTTAGAAAGAAAAATCATCGAATTTCCTGCGCTCGGGAAAACGTGGGGAGGAGCGGGAGGTGAGGGGGATTTATTCCAAAAAAAAGATGATTATGTTTTTGGGCGTTCTGACCTTATTTTTCGACGTACTCTCCTTTCAATTCACGACATTTATCGTACCGTCGCAGCAAATTTATTGATGCCATCTGCATACCACTGCTTGTCCTGATTCTGGAAGAACCAATGCACTGCCTGCTTCACTTCTTCGTCATTTGCAAATCGTTGCCCACCCAGATGAACTTTCAATTCCGTAAATAAGTGATAGTCACTTGCTGCAAGGTCTGGAGAATATGGGGGATGAGGGAAAATGTCCCAAGCAAATTGATCCAACAAATTTTGCGTGAATGACTGCACGCACTTCACAATCAGCCACGTTTTGCAACGGTAACTCCATGGTGACACGCACTAAACTGACTGTTTTTCAGTGATGTGCTAATCATGGTTGAATCGAGAATTTATCTCAATAGAATCAGCATCAGGTGTGTAAGAAGACGGGAAATTTCCCCTAGTATCCTTATCAAAAAATACCAGGTTTGAAGACAGTGCGAGATAAGCAGAGGATCTCGAGCGCTTGGCCTAAGTCCACTTCGCTATCACGAGGCGGGCACGCGGCGACCACAGGTAGTCTCGGTAAAAACGACATATCTCGGAAACGGTTCAACCAAATTTCAATTTCTTTAGCTCGTTGGAAAGCTGAGAGTATGCCTAACAAAACATTTTTACGAAATTTATTTTTCGTTATTAGTTTTGGAGATATACGACCGCGGAATTTACTTTTGAGACGCCCCTCGTACATAGGATTTTATGAAAGGGTACTTTGGACGCTTGTAGTATGTGGACGAGAGAAAGGAAACCGAAAAAAGTATTAATAGAATCCAATAATTAGAGTTGAATAAAACAAAATTAACCGAAAAAAGGATGAAAATTTGACACTTAAGTTTGACAATAGGGGTTATTTAAACATTACGTTACTGTAAAGGGGAAAAATTCTGTTGTTTACGTGGGAACTCGTCATAATTAGCTCTGATGAAAATAGATATCTTTATTTCTTCATTACGGAGCAGGTATGCTCAATCTCCAAACATAACATTCAATCTGACGATAGGATAGCTGAATGGTCTCCTTTGATGGAAAATTGAGATTGTCATTTTCTCCAATAAGTAAAAGTGTGTTCCGTTGATTCGTTGATTTCCACGAATGTATCAAAATATTGGACGGAATGAAAAGCGTCCATTCCTTCGATTCAAAATGGACAAAATAAAATGTGGATAAGTTGTACGTTGGACAAATTAGCGCTTTGGACGAAATAATAATGGACAATTTAAATTGGACTAATTTACGTTGGACGATCTTTTTTGGACCAAAAGTGTATTGGACGAATTAAGATGGACAGGATCTCTTGGAACCTTCCAGACGACGACTATTCACAATTATTTACAAAACTAATCCAAACGTCCAAAACCTCATAGGCTTCAAAAATCCAAGTAGTTGCCAAAGCACTATTTACAGAAAGCAAAGCCAAAAGCTGGATCAGCTTCATCCCTTCAACAATATAAACACACCCAGTTCTGAAGTATGGAGAAAAATTAAAAGCATTTCAGGACAACCGATCTAATTTCATAGTTCTGCAATCAAAAAATTAAGAGAAATTCGAAACAGAACTAACTAAGATAGCCAACACCAATTCAAACCATTTTGAAAAAGTAAGCAAAGATACAAGCTATTCTCTAGAATTTAAAACCTTTAAAAGCAAAAAAGACAAACTGCGACTCAATTCCTCATCCAACAACGAAGAACGCTACGGTGCTCTCTTCTCTATAAATGAGCTTGACGAAGGGATAAAAAACTTAAGAAATACATCACCTGGTCCAGACAGTATTCATAATCTCATACTAAAAACCTTAGAACAGGAGCTAAATATCTACTTCTTAAAAAGTATATGATAAATTGTGGCGTTCTAACAGTCTCCCATCTTCTCGGACTAAATCCACATGTGTCCCACTGCTCACACCTGGTTTCATTTTAACGTAATATGTGGCACATCAATCGAAAGGTATTGATTTTTTCTTTCAAAATGTTTCATAATTTTTGGGAAATTGTGAACAGGATGGTCACAAGGGCCGATTCAAAAGAATTCAAAAAAGCCTCCATTACTTAAAAAATTTGTTTTTGGGGGGAAAAAATCATAAGAGCAAAACTGTCGTCACGTGCCTTCAATTTACGAATATGAATTTATTTTGATACCTTTACTGGAGACTTTTTCAAGAAAACTTGAAAAGTGTGTTTGAGCCCGCTCCCCCAAGGGACTATCGGGGGCTTTTGAAAATATCAAAAACGGAATTGGGGTCATTTCCATACCTGATTTTTTGGTTTTAAATCACTTGGATCAGACTAGATACACACTAATTATACTTCAATCTCAAATCTTAGGCAGGAAAAATTAGTAATTTACGTTAACCTGCCGTGAACAGCCGTACAAATGTTTCCTGGTATTTTTTTATTTTTTTCTTAGTAATGTCCATGCTTCACTTTTTGTTTATTTTCTTGTTTCAGGTGTTGGTTTTGACAATCTAATCATCATCTTATAGCTGAATGCATTAGAAACTTCTCGTAAGTAACAATGTGTGAAATATGGTCAACAGATCAGTTTTTCAATCCTCCCAAGTGTCCCATGGATGAAGAGTTCTTTCAGTTGAAACAGCACCTATTGTTGTATTCCAGCGTCCATAGCAAAAATTGCCTGCTAAAGGTCTACCCAACTTGTATTTTTGAGCAAACGCGTGGGCAGAGAAATTAGCACGCTGGTCATCCTTAAGTCTGCAAAAATAATAAACAATTCGATCAAATCGGACATATATTGCCATTTGAGATGAAAAATAAAAATTGATTAGCACTGTTACATTCTACAGGGTGCTAATTAAAATAGGTTCCACTCAAAATATCTCAAAAACGGTTGTTAATATCGAAAATGGCTAAAACAAGTGTTCAATTATTTCTATGGGAAAATGTTTTAAAGGGGTCGCCGATTTGAGGCCCACCCTGAGGGGCCCCTAGGAAGGAAACTAGCCCCCTAAATCCAATACTTCAACAGGGGACCCCCGTCCTCCATATTTTTTTTGACTGATTGGAAAGAGAATATAATTCTATAAAAAAATACTAATTTTCCAGAAAACTTAATCAAAGTGCAATTATTTTGAGCCCCTAAATTTTTTGAAAGCATTAAAATCATAGGTTGTAAAACAAACGACTTTGAATTTCAAAAGCCGCTAAGATACAGACTCGCTTATTTTAAGGGGGCCACCTTTTCAGGGGTCGAAAATTCTAAAGCCCCCGAGACGGGGTGGTGGCGGGGGTCACGGCCCCCTAAATTTGACACTTTCAAATGATAATGTCATGAAATCCTACTGAATGTTTTCCACGATACATAAACTGGTCAATGCTAACAAACTTTTACGGATGGTTCCTTTACATTTAACGATAGTTAATACATACTTTGGTTGGTGCTTTTGTTCATTTACATCAAACACTAAAGTGAGGGAAAAAAGGATCCTGATCCAACAAATCAAATAATATCGATTTCGGTAATAGGTAAAATTAATGATCTTATGCGTCAGGTCGCACATGACAATTCGATCACATACTGAGCACATACTGGAACTTATCATTTACTCAAACGAGTTTTAGAATCCAAAATACGATGAGTACGGTAACGTTTCCTATGAACTTTACCCATAACGTGTATGTAGTAAACCTTAACTTTCCTCCCTGAAAAAGCACAAACAAAAGAAAGGACGACTTCAAAATAATTAAAACCGTGAAAGATCAGTCAGATGAGACAGCAGGAAATATTTAAATATGACAATAAATGAAACTTGCTTACCATTTTTACAAGTAAATGACAATTATTTTTTAGGAACTCACAGTTGATTTCATTGAACGTTCAACGTTTGTTTTGAAAATAGTTTATGGGATACATAAAACCGTAATCACTGCTTCGAAAATAGTGCCTGGTTCGTGCAAGCAATAAAACCTTGGTTATTGTAGAATGGGTACTCAAACAGGAGTGGATGCTTTGCCGAGTTGGCATAAGCGCGCTTTTAAGTTAGCACATTAACTTTATTTTTCTTTTCTCCTTGTTACTATCAGTTAGAAATCAATATTTAGTGCTACTAAAATGGCCTGCATTTAGATTTTTAACATTATTTGACTCGGGCGGATTTTCGCTCTTCCTTTGACCATTCAACGATTTTCAATTGTTACGTGAAACAAAACATTGAGTCTCCGATAGGTAAAACAAAATATTCCTGTGTCTGACTTATCCTCTTTTTGCGTACCTCAAGATTTTAAAAATATGTTTACGATGTTCGCAGGGTTTTACGTGATTTACAAAAAATTGATACAATTTCTGATGCCAGAAATCTCTTCTTGATGATAACTAGTAAAGAATGAAACTTTAAAAAAAAAAAAAAAAAATTACAACTCTAAAATCCTAAAATTTGTAGTATCATTGGCGTTCCATGGAAAATGCTATACTTCAATATAGCCAACGATAATTCTAGGGAGAACCCGAACCAAAGAAATGGAGTAAAAAATAATTTTTTTTCTGGAGAAACATGTTCCTTCGTAAATTTTATCAGATTCCTTTTGAATCCATTTCTTTGTTGCTCTTGCGAAACCAGAATTCACAGTGTCTGCAAACACTTTAAATTGCCCCAACACGTACATTACATAGGACGTGTTGATTAGTGAAGTAAATTTCGTGGCTTTGCTCCAGAAATCTTGCTTTCAAAATCATTTTTCTATCAGTTCCTGTGTGCAACCCTTATTTTAAATTATTTGCGATCATGAAAAATGTTTTGGTTTTTTTTGAAAATTGGTTGCACATTTATACGTGTGTCCTTTTTTTCACCTGCTCTATCAGTCATTTCATTTAGCAAAACAATTTTTGAAAGCATACAGCGAAGTAAAAAACTGTCGGATCTGAAGGTTTTCTGCGTTCTAAGTAAAATAATATTTCATATTTTTAGGTGAATAATAGCAAAAAACAAAACACAAAAAATATGTTATTTGCAAATTTGTCACAAAAAACAAGTGGGAACACATGCAGCCAAATCTACTGTCAAATTTTGCTCTTATTCTTGATTCTAATAGCCGCAAAAGGTGCTAATGTGACAGTAGAGGAAGTAGACGTTGTTTTGGGACCAAGACAAGATGTAAATGTGAGTTAAGTATCTATGACAAATCTGATTATAATTTTCTTCATTATCGGTAGATTAATCGTGGGCCACACATCCTTCTCTTTTTTTTAAAAAAAAATGCTGCATTCATAATATTTTTTTAATTCTTTAGTTTTCAGCCATCCGAGCATTTTTCGTCTAGGTACTTTTAAATAAAACAAGAACTATCTGAATTTCAAGGGGTTACAGTGAATGAAAGAATACTGTTTCGATAAAATGCCTCCACACTTGTTATATTATTGTCTACAAGTCTTCAAAAGTATTAATATCCCACCAATTAATTAGTGCAAAAAAGTGCGGTTTGCGCCATCCTTTATTATTTAAAATAAATCGTTTTTTAAGGGTGTCCTAGGGGCCCTCACTCCTCAGGAGTCGGAGGGTAGTTTAAAATTTTTGAATGAAACCTCATAAATGGGTTTAATGATTGGATGAGGATTGTTAGAAGGTTTGATTTTACTTCGTGAAACATTTTTAATCGAATTGATTTTCATGTGGTTATATGCAAAAAAAAAAAACAAAAGCAAAAAAAAAAAAAACAAAAAAAAATCAAATTTAAAAAAAAAAAAAAAACAAAACGGAGTAAAGGACATTACCTTCGAAAGAAAGCAGAAATAAGATTCATTTGCTTATAGAAATAAAGTTATTTCAAAAAATTTCCTTTCGTCATATTTTCGATAATTTGTAAGAATATGTGTCTAGGGAAAGCACAAAACCCTCGATTCAAGTATTAAAATATTAAAATAATGACTTACTCTTTTCCAATGTATTGCTCACTAAAAGGGAGTCGTTTTCGGTGTGGATGTTTATATAAAAGGAATACAAATCGATGCAAAGCTAAAAAACAGAGACAAATTGGAATTAAAAGCATATGTTGTACGTACTACAACGCCAAGGCCTAGTTAGAAAAATCAGCAAAATGTTTCACATCAGATAAGGGTTGGCTTTTTAAAAAGGTGACAAGTCTCCACATGGTTTAAGGGACCTTTTCAATTGTTATTTTCATTAAAGATGATGAGGCTTTGGGCCGGATTTAAAATTTTCAGTTTATAATAGAACGAACGACTCACGTGGACTCCAAAAAAATCGTGATCTCCAACTCTTTAGAAAGCCGCATTCGAAATCATCATGCCATAACATCGCTCTTATATTAAAAGAAAATGATTTTTTGGTCATGACTTCTGTCGGGCCGCGTCGCGTCGCGATGCATCGCCTCGGCCAGGTCTCACGAGGCGCGTCGCATCGAGCCGCGCCGCCGCGGTAATAGCTGCGGATCAGCGCGGAGCTTTCGCAAAAAGCTCCACAGATGGCGTTGACCGCCGCTACACTCGAAATTCAACTTTTTCTATACTTTTCTATGATTAAGAACAAAGTTATTTTCTTTTCGCCCCTTATTATTTACTGTCCGAAAAGCATCCTATTAATTTATAATCTCCATTTCCCTTTTTAATATTATTTATAAAAGCAGCCTTCAATTTACATTCACAATGCACGGTGCAGAAGTGCCATTATATTTTATTACCTTCTTAGCGTTCTTTACTTCTAATTAACTATTTCACTGGTCTGCAAAAAAAATGACAAAAATTGCCAAGCTGATGTGTTGGGTGATTCTATTGTTTTTTGCGTCGCTGAGCCCGAAAATGACCTCCGTTTTTCTCTGTCACCCTCCAGTTTTCCGGGAAATTCATTTTTCTCCGGAAAGTTCACCGTTTACCGTCAAGTACAAAATTATCACAAAAAATTGATTACCTATTTTCTTGCATGTAGAAGCAGGAAATAGCATAAAATCTGCTCTAAAACAAATTAAGATGATTGAAAGTGATGTTGGAGTTAGGTTGGGGTGGGTGAAAATGACAAGGGGGAGCGCGGGGGGTAAAAAATGACCAATTTGCTTGAAAAATCGGTGAAAATTCAGTGTTTTTTGTTGCATTTGTGGTTTTTTCTGGCCCCAGAACCTAATTTCTGGTAACCTTATACATTAAGTGTGGCTCAAGAATTAGCACAAGGCCCTGCGGAGTCCAACACTGTTTGTGGTGGGAGGGGGGTGTACAGTTATTGTATGAAAAGTTTCCAAAAACGGACGGAATGAAACCCTTCATTTTCTGTACGTTTTCCAATTGTATTTTATGTATGTGTCTCCGAAGCCCCCTCTCGCCCGTTTTGCTGCCTTCCTCACCCCTTTTTAATTCTATACACCCCCACCAGCAACCCCCCCCCCTCCCTCCACTACTGCCACTTTCCTTTGCCAAACGGAACGCGTCAAATCGCCGGAAAACGTGATTCGCGAACTTTGCTTTGTTTCTGATGAGGATCGTGTTTTTTGTTACCTTCGATGGATATAATATTGGGTTTTTACAATTCTGAGAAAAAAACCATAGCCACCACGTTAGAAAAGAAAAAAAATTGGCCCAGAAATCACGATTTGAGATGTACAGTAATATTCTATCATGCGAAACGGAACGCGTCAAATCGCCGGAGAACCCAATTCGCAAATTTCGGTTCGTTTTTGAAAATGGTGTTTCTTGCCGACTTTGAGGGATATAATATTGGGTTTTAACGAATCTAATAAAAAAACCATGGTCACTACGTTGGAATACAAGAAAAATTGCCCTAAAAACCAAGATTTCAGACGTGTATTTTATCATACCAAACGGAACGCGCCAAAATGCCGGAAAACGCGATTCGCGCAAATCGACGCTTCGCAGGGCGAAACATATAAATAAACATAGCATGTGTATAGTGCAAGGAGCAAAAACTGCAAGAATTTATTTTTATAGCCTTTTTTATCATACTTTTAGGCTCATTTGAGCTAAAAAAAAATCTAATATCAAATCCGTGCCTTCAGAGGAGCACTCATCTGAAGTTAGATCGTTTTCAGGCTCAAAAATGAGTCGAGTTTCAAAATTCATTACTTTGTGGCCAGTTTTGGGGGCCGGATAGGTCTTGCAGACATTTTTTTTTTTTCGGAACTAACACACTTAAAAACACACATGTCTTCAAATTTTGGTGATGATTCGTGCATGGAACAAGAGTTATGGTTTTTTAAAGTTAAAATGACAGAACTTTGACGTGACAAAAATAACGCTTTTTCCCGAAAAATACCGAAAACTAAAAACTTCTACAACTAAAAAACTAAGAGGATTTAGGACGAACGCTTCAATTTAGCCTCTTAAAATGGTGATGAGAACACGAGTACCTACCAAGTCTAAACCAAATCTAAGGAGGTGGGACAGGTGGGTGCCAGGTGCCATTGTTCATATTCGTTGGTTGACTTGGAATGGAATGACCCCGTATATTAAACGAACAGGATGGCTGTGGGGGAGGGGGGGGTTGCTGGTGGGGATGTATAGAAGTAAAAAGGGGTGAGGAAGGCAGCAAAACGGGCGAGAGGGGGCTTCGGAGACACATACATAAAATACAATTGGAAAACGTACAGGAAATGAAGGGTTTCATTCCGTCCGTTTTTGGAAACTTTTCATACAATAACTGTACACCCCCCTCCCACCACAAACAGTGGTGGACTCCGCAGGGCCTTGTGCTAATTCTTGAGACACACTTAATGTATAAGGTTACCAGAAATTAGGTTCTGGGGCCAGAAAAAACCACAAATGCAACAAAAAACACTGAATTTTCACCGATTTTTCAAGCAAATTGGTCATTTTTTACCCCCCGCGCTCCCCCTTGTCATTTTCACCCACCCCAACCTAACTCTAACATCACTTTCAAGCATCTTAATTTGTTTTAGAGCAGATTTTATGCTATTTCCTGCTTCTACATGCAAGAAAATAATCAATTTTTGTGATAAGTTTGTACTTGACGGTAAACGGTGAACTTTCCGGAGAAAATTGGATTTCCCGGAAAACTGGAGGGTGATAGAGAAAAACGGGGGTAATTTTCGGGTTCAGCGACCCAAATAACATAAGGATCACCCAACACATCAGCTTGGCAATTTTCTTCGTTTTTTTTTGCAGACCAGTGTTCGAAAAATCGAAAGCTCATTTGCAACTAGTAACTACTACTTTGAACGAGTTCGCTTGCAACTAGCAACAACTCTGTGGTAAGCACAAATCGATATATCGAAAGATATAGTCGGTCCCGCCGAGAGCGGTTACCATAAGTGTCTTCGGAACTTGTGGATCCTCTTACCCACCCTTGCGGTTGCCAGAGCTCTTCGAAGCTCTGGATCTTTTCTCTCTCTTATACACTGCCCCGCAAAAAAACCGGCTCACCTGGCGCGCTGGATCATTCCGCTCGAAAATGCAAAAAAATTACAAAATTTAAAATCGTCATAACTTTTGAACTAAGAGAGCTAAAAATATTTCAAGGCCAGGTTCGGATTCCTCATACTCTCTAGTTTTTTATGCATAAGCTTAAATTTTATTTTGGTAGCTTTTCCGCCCGTATGAAGAGTTTTTCCAAACCCTCGCGAAAACTTTTTTTTTGGAGCACATCTGTAAAAAGTTACTCAAAATTCTCACAACTCTTTGGGATAAAGTAGCATAGATAGACAAAATCTGAGACATGCATCAGATTCCTCAGAGTCAGGGCTATCGACCTGGTTACCTCAGTTTTGTCTACAAAATTTTTTTAGGGTCGGAAAATGCACTTTTCCGAGACAATGTAAAAACCGCTTCTGAACACCCAGTTTACACATGCGAAAAGATGTTAAAAGTTCAAACCGTCATAACTTTTGAACCAAGAAAGCCAAGAATATTGCAAGGCCAGGGTCGGATTTCTCACACTCTCTCTTTTTTTATGCATAAGCTTAAACTTTTTTTCCGTAATTTTTACGCCCTAATGAAGAGTTTTTCCAAACCCTCGCGAAAACTGTTTTTTTGGAGCACATCTGTAAAAAGTTACTCAAAATTCTCACAACTCTTTGGGATAAAGTAGCATAGATAGACAAAATCTGAGACATGCATCAGTTTCCCTCAGAGTCAGGGCTATCGACATGGTTACCTCAATTTTGTCTATCAAATTATTTCAAGGTCGGAAAACGCTCTTTTCCGAGACCATGTAAAAACCGCTGCTAAAAACACAGTTTACACATCCCGCTCAAACATGCGAAAATATGTTAAAAGTTCAAACCGTCATAACTTTTGAACCAAGTTAGCTAAGAATTTTTCAAGGCCAGGGTCGGATTCCTCACACTCTCTATTTTTTTATGCATAAGCTTAAATTTTTTTTCCTTAATTTTTACGCCCGTGTGAAGAGTTTTTCCAAACCCTCGTGAAAATTTTTTTTTGGAGCAAATCTCTAAAAAGTACTCAAACTTGCCACATCTCTTCGGGCAAAAAGAGCATAGATAGACAAAATCTGTGACATGCATCAGATTCCTCAGAGTCAGGGCTATCGACATGGTTACCTCAATTTTGTCTATAAAATTTTTTTAAGGTCGGAAAACGCTCTTTTCCGAGACCATGTAAAAACCGCTTCTGAACACACAGTTTACACATCCCGCTACATGGCCCGTTTACATGGTCTCGGAAAAGAGCGTTTTCCGACCTTGAAATAATTTGATAGACAAAATTGAGGTAACCATGTCGATAGCCCTGACTCTGAGGAATCTGATGCATGTCTCAGATTTTGTCTATCTATGCTCCTTTTGCCCGAAGAGATGTGGCAAGTTTGAGTATTTTTTAGAGATTTGCTCCAAAAAAACAGTTTTCACGAGGGTTTGGAAAAATCTTCACACGGGCGTAAAAATTACGGAAAAAAAGTTTAAGCTTATGCATAAAAAACTAGAGAGTGTGAGAAATCCGACCCTGGCCTTGAAATATTCTTAGTTTTCTTGGTTCAAAAGTTATGACGGTTTGAACTTTTAACCTATTTTCGCATGTTTGAGCGGGATGTGTAAACTGTTTTTTTAGCAGCGGTTTTTACATTGTCTCGGAAAAGTGCATTTTCCGACCTTAAAATAATTTCATAGACAAAATTGAGGTAACCATATCGATAGCCCTGACTCTGAGGAATCTGATGCATGTCTCAGATTTTGTCTATCTATGCTACTTTTGCCCGAAGAGGGGGCTTTGAGTACTTTTTAGGATTTGCCCCAAAAAAAACATTTTTCAGGGGGGTTTGGGAAAAAACTCTTCACACGGGCGAAAAAATTACGGAAAAAAAGTTTAAGCTTATGCTTTAAAAAACGAGAGAGTGTGAGAAATCCGACCCTGGCCTTGAAATATTCTTAGCTTTTTTGGTTCAAAAGTTATGACGGTTTGAACTTTTAACATCTTTTCGCATGTGTAAACTGGGTGTTCAGAAGCGGTTTTTACATGGTCTCGGAAAAATGCATTTTCCGACCCAAAAAAAATTTTTGTAGACAAAACTGAGGTAACCAGGTCGATAGCCCTGACTCTGAGGAATCTGATGCATGTCTCAGATTTTGTCTATCTATGCTACTTTACCCCAAAAGAGATGTGAGAATTTCGAGTAACTTTTTACAGATGTGCTCCAAAAAAACAGTTTTCGCGGGGGTTTTGGGAAAAAACTCTTCATACGGGGGGAAAAAGCTACCAAAAAAAAATTTGAGCTTATGCAAAAAAAACTAGAGAGTATGAGAAATCCGAACCTGGCCTTGAAATATTTTTAGCTCTCTTAGTTCAAAAGTTATGACGATTTTAAATTTTGTAATTTTTTTGCATTTTCGAGCGGAATGATCCAGCGCGCCAGGTGACCCGGGTTTTTTTTGCGGGGCAGTGTATTTCACTATTCTCAAGTAAGCCTTCTGCGGATCGTTTTAAACCCTCTAAAATCGATTATTTTCTATTATTTAAATTTATTATAAAAACAAGTAAGCCTTCTGCATATCGAATTAACCTCTTGAATCGATTATTTTCTATTCCTTCAAATGCATTAAAAAAGCAAGTAAAGTCTTAAGCTCATCGAAGCACTCTTGCTTCAATTCTTTTGCACTTTTTAAATTACCTTTTCATTGGCACTAGGACCTAAGCTATTCGCGACGTTTTCTTTTGATCATCGAGATCCTCGCGAAATCCCACGCAAAGTAGACGCCGATCCCGCGCGATCCGGAGCTAGGTCCCTTCCCACGCACAGTGGTCGCCGATCCCACGGGATTCGGAATTAGGTTTCCTCTCAACCCTAAGA
This sequence comes from Trialeurodes vaporariorum, assembly GCA_011764245.1. Lineage (NCBI taxonomy): Eukaryota > Metazoa > Arthropoda > Insecta > Hemiptera > Aleyrodidae > Trialeurodes > Trialeurodes vaporariorum. The sequence continues at coordinate 46,175,128 of VMOF01000111.1, forward strand.
GCCCGAGGATCATTCAACTTCGTTTACCAAAATTTTAAAATACGTCAGCAGTAATGCAGTTAGCCAAATGACAATGTTTCACGGAGAAAAAGAACGACGTAAAATTAACATTACCAGCAATGTAAAAAATTGTATTTTGGTGTCCACAGCAGTAAAATAATAGACACCACTTTAACGAAATGATCTGTCTGCAACCTGGCCTTCAAGAGAACAACGATGACATTGTGAAGACGTATCGTTGTTGGTGACGACTCTGCTACATTAAACCACACCGGCAATGTTAATTACACAGTTTTCTAGCTTTTCAGAATCTACAATGTCAGGTTTGATTGAACTCACATGTCAGTCACACGTTCTCACTTGAGAAGGTTTGTGAGTGAAACATTTCAGGGCACATTCATTTTAACATCTTTAAATAACACTAAAGGAAATGTTGAAAATATTTGTATACTATGTTCAGTATACGAAGAAAAAGCCTGACTTTCAAATTGTTGGCCAAGGAGAGGCAGGTTACGCGCAACGAAAAACATGCAACGAGGTCAGCAGACATATCGCAGCTCCAGTTCATTTCTGAGTGACTCGATGGGCTGTCGTTACTATAAACCATTTCTCCAAAACCACCATTATTATTTTTTTTTAATTTTGTCTAGAGTTGATTGTAGTGATCCTTGTATTAGTCTACAAATAATTTTGTTTATATCTGTAGCGAGTGACTAAATATTTTTTAAATAGGTGGTCCTAGTCTGGTTCGTTTCTCTTTTAACTTGTTGATGGTTAATTTTTTTGATAAACGCCAAAGCACATATACTCTTATTCTAGCCAAAGTTTCTTTAAGCCGGAGAAACATTTTGGGGGGACGCCCTTAGGGTGGTTTTTGGCGGACAACTTCCCACTACCTAAAAAAGGAGGTGTTTTTTCAGAAAAAATTATCTTCGAAAAGAATGAAAAATACTGCAAACCGCAATGCTGAACCCCCTCCCGACTATCTGTTCCAAAGTTATGGGTCAAAGTTTATGTAAGGCCTTTGCTCTCGTAAGTTTTTCTTCCAATGAAATCTCCGAAGAGATTTGGGTGACAAAAAATGGAAGGTCTTATCAAGAGCTACAAATCCGTCATGGGCGTCATGGTTTCCTCTAAGGAGAGGATCTTTCTCTGAGCATGAATGTATGTACATTACTGAAGCCTAGCGGACTTGTAGCTTTTAAAAAGACCTTTCATTTGACGTCAATATCATTTGCCTGCGACTTTTCTTGCTCGAGAATAGTTACGTGGACTGGTCTCAAAATAAGCGTATCCTGAGTGTCAAAAGTGTAGGAGCTTTTGATAAGTGATACCTTTTTTTCAAGGGTGAAATCGTAAAGGTGAGATTGGTATAATATCGGGCATATGAGGATGCATCTCCGAGACGGACCATAGCACCGAGGCGGCTGCAGCGAGCGCACTCGAAAGCTACAAATCACACGATAATACTCTAACTTTTTCAATTCGCAAATTCTTTTGTTTGGCCAAATTGATCAAACAAGGGATGCAAACGGTAGAGCTTGGCCTGCTCTTTCTTATTCTAGTGTTTTTTAAAAAAAAAAAAAAAAAAAAAAAAAAAAAAAAAAAAAAAAAAAAACACATGATTTTGATACTTATTTCAGGCTTTCTCCGTCGCGAAAGTTCATAGGGTAGCTCCTTATATCCCTCGCCGCTCCACCGAGACCCGGTTTTGAAAGAAACACAAGAGACATAATACAAAGTACATAGCTTTTGATAAGTAGAATTCAATAGCTTTCTCAAAAATCCATTTTTTTCCTCTACCGGACCAAAACGGCACATTTTCAATTAGCCGTAGAATCACTTTACGGACACTTTGACAGTCCATAACTCGGTAAAATTGCTGTTTTTGAAAAAAATTCTCTCGTACTTTCTTGTCCGTGAGCACTTTTTACATCGTCTCCTTCATTTTTGCAGGAAAATACTAGGCCACCCTGTATATTGCAACGCAGCGGCCGTCGATTCTCAATCGCTGCGCTCGTTCAGGAGACCAGCCTTTCAGACCCTTTTATTCAAACAGACAATACCGTGAACTGAGAATTTATATCGTCCTTTGAGCGCCCATTCGAAAATTAAACTTTTGCGGAGTTCACGAATTTTGAATGACTGACTTTAAATTCAAATTCTGCTCGTTGTGCACAGAAAAATGATACCTATAACTGTGGTTCAATAAGTTTATTTTTCTAAGATTTCGGCACTCCTGATTGAGTGATTTCAGAGAGCCATAATCTTTGTAAAATTATGTATTAAACCACCGTTAGGTATCATTTTTCTGTCCACGGCGAGCAGAGTTTAAATTTAAAGTCAGTTATTCAAAATTCGCGAATGCCGCAAAAGTTTGATTTTCGAGTGGGTGTTCAAAGGACTGTACAGGGTGATTCAAATGTCTGGCGACCCTTGAATATCTTTTGAATGGCTGCAGATAAAACAACGAAACGTGAGAGGTGTTTATAACTCAAAGTAAACTATACTTTGAGGGGTTCATATTTGTAGTTTTGAAGGCAAGCCTGCAAGGGGGTCAGGTTCCTTTACTCAAAATTTTCAAATTACAATCCCTATCTTGTGACACATTGTTTGAAACGGGTTAAAATTTCAAGACTGTTGGCGCAAACCAGAGGTCGATATGGCTTTTTTTCGATGCATTGAATGTCAGAGTTCGATATGGACCCATTTTCAAAAAATCATTACTCCTATTTTTAAAGTCAGAATTTCAAAAATTAGGGGTCTAAAATACTGTAAAAAGTAAGTACGACTTATCGGAAACAAATACCGATTTAACACAAGTCTAGTCAGAATTTGGGTTAAGGGCCTGTTCGTCAAAGTAGGAAAACTAAAAGGAAGATAAAAAAGAGAATAAAAGATTATTAAGTGGTTACTCAAGACAGAATAACTTAGATAAACATGATCAGGGATACTATTAACAGGAATTGACAATAAGGACTCAATACAGGATTTTTTAGGTCTGGAAGACGTCTTTTTTTTACCTAACCATCAATTGATCTTCTTTCTTGATCCATGGTAACGGGAAGAGCGTGTCAATGGGATATCGCCACTTGGCGGCAATTCTCATCAACAGGGCCCTTAATAATTGTCAACTTGTTTACCCCTCAGGGGGTGCTTATCTCAGAAATTCTAAAAGATGGGACCTACCGAGTGATACACCAATTGACAGGGAATACAAAACGGAGCATTTTGACTCAATTTGAATGTCGATATCGTTTTTAGGCGCACCGTTGGCGCAACGTGCGCCTATTGAAATCGTCCTGCTACTCAATAGAGTATACTACCCCCCCTTGTGATCAAATGGCGAATTGAGCATTTTTGATGTCGTGATTTTTAGGTTGTGTCCTGTGTTTTTTTTATGTCAATTTCATTTGAAAAGTTAATGTTTTCCCAGCCACGACTGAATTTTGAGTGTGTTGGAAGTAATTAGATGTTCATTGATTCACGTTCTCTTAAAGTTATTCTATTTCAAAAATTTCTAACCTCACTTTCTGACTATTTCAAACTAGCCCGGTATTTCTTCTAGGTGATCAAGTGAACCAATCATTTGCCGTTCTGAATGTTTACGCATATCAGCGGCGTATTTTGGTGGGGTGGAATTCTGCTATACATTTATTAAAATTGTTTTATGAGTATTTGATTGTTTATTACGTGCGTTTAGTGATGTGCAGTAGGAAATTCGAAGGATTTGTTCTATGATTGTCTATAGTGGTCCTAACCCCCCCCCCCCTAAATCGCTACACACAGGTTCGGACCCAAATTTTTGCTGGACAATTTTTTTTGAGATGGTGGAAAATTCGAAGGAATTGTTCTAAGGTTGTCCGTAGTGGTTCTACACCCCCTCACACAAGCCGCACACAGGTACGGACCAAAATTTTTGCTGGACTTTTTTTTTGAGATGGTGGAAAATTCGAAGGGATCGTTCTAAGGTTGTTCGGAGTGGTTCTACACCCCCCACACTCGCCGCACACAGGTTCGAACCCAAATTTTTGCTGGACAACTTTTTTTTGAGTTGGTGGAAAATTCGATGGGATTGTTCGAAGATAGTCCGTTGTGGTTCTACACCCCCCTCCCCACTCGCCGCACACAGGTTCGGACCCAAACTTATGCTGCACAATGTTTTTTGAGAAGACGGAAAATTCAAAGGGATTGTTCTAAGATAGTTCGTAGTGGTCTTAACCCCCACTTCCCTCCAAATCGCCGCACACAGGTTCGGACCCAAACTTTTGCTGGACAAATGTTTTTTGAGTTGTTCGAAAATTCGAAGGGATTGTCCTAAGATTGTCCGTAGTGGTTCTACCGCTCCCCCCCCCACTCGCCGCACACAGGTTCGGTCCTAAAGGACGTGGCACAATCCTTATGGGAAATGGCCTACGGTCAAACTTAATGAATGTGGCATCATTTTTTTCGTCTCGTCGTCCTGATCAAAAAGTCTCACGGGCGCAAAAAATTATCATCGCTGGTTTTCGAGATAATCGAGCTTAAAGTTTGAGCAAGTCTCGATCGCCAGGGACTAATTCGCTCAAGAATCGAGCGTGCTTCCTTCCTACGAAGCGGCTCACCGCCGACTGGCGATGGCTGCCGATACTATTGCTCATACTCCACTCGGAGTGGGAGAAAGGAGGGCGTCAACTCCGGACAGAGTGTGAGCAATAGTAGCGGTAGCCATCGCCAGTCGGCGGTGAGCCGCTTCGTAGGTAGGACGCACGCTCGATTCTTGAACGAATTAGTCCCTGGCGATCGAGACTTGCTCAAACTTTAAGCTCGATTATCTCGAAAACCAGCGATGATAATTTTTTGCGCCCGTGAGACTTTTTGATCAGGATGACGAGACGAAAAAAATGATGCTACATTTATTAAGTTTGACCGTAGGCCATTTCCCATAAGGATTGTGCCACGTCCTTTTGCTGGAAATTTTGTTTGAGATGTTGGAAAATTCGAAGGGTTTGAGATTGTCCGTAGTGGCCCCCCATCCACTCACCGCTTACAGGTTCGAACTTGAACTTTTGCTGTACAATTTTTTTTGAGATGGTGGAAAATTCGAAGGGATTGTTCTAAGATTGTCCGTAGTGGTCTCTCCCCCCCTCGCCGCTTATTGGTTCAAACTTGAACTTTTGTTGCACAATTGTTTTTGAAAGGGATTGTTCTATGATTATCCGAAGTGGTTCCCCCCCCCCCCCCCCCACTCGCCGCACACAGGTTCGGACCCTAATTTTTGCTGGACAATTTTCTTTGAGGTGGTGGAATATTCGAAGGTTTTGTCCTAAGATCGTATGTAGTGGTCCTAACCCCTACCCACTCGCCGCACCCAGGTTTGGACCCGGATTTTTGCTGGACACCTTATTTTTGAGATGATGGAAATGGAATTTGACTTATGAGGACCAAATGTGCTCAAGGTGCGCCTTCTCTGACACTGTAGTGTCAGAACTGTCTGCTTGTTTGCATTCGAGGCATCGAACCTTGTAAATCAAACTACACCATTCGATATCTCCAATTCAAAAAACGATATCGACCTTCGCGGTTTGCGTCAAAACGCTCAGTTTTGTATGCCCTGTCGATCGATGTATCACTTGATGGAATCCGTCTTTTACAATTCTTGAGATATGCACCCCTTGAGTGATAAAAATGTTGAAAATGATGCGGGGCCTTAAACCCAAATTTGTACTCGATTGGTGTCACATTGGTATTTTTCTCTGAAAAGTCCTTGCTGCTTAGAGTATTTTATACCCCCTAGTTTTTGAGATTCCAACTTTAAAAATGGGAGTAATGATTTTTTGAAAATGGGTCCACATCGTACTTTGACATTCAATATATCGATAAAGAAAAACCATATCGACCTCCGGTTTGCGCCAAAAGTATATTTTATGTTGGTGTACTTGTCACATTCAACCTTTTTGGTTAGTACACTTACAAAAACACCAACCCTTTGGAACAGTGGCACGAAACTGACTAAACTGGCTCACATTTTTTTTCGTCCAGCAACAGTATACTTCCGTGTATGTTATTGAGACGAAGTTTTTTAATTTTAATGCTCTCTTTTATGATTTAGTTTGTGGATGATCCTGAATCAAAATTAAAAAAACATCGTTATTCGGAGGAGTTGAAAAATCTCCTTATTTCCGATCCATGCTCCGTCATCATCGATCCTGGTGAAGACAAAACTGTTCCAAACAAGCGTTGTACGGAAGCTTTCCTCGGTTTCCTCGAATTGGATAAAAAAGACCAGAAGTATTGCCCCGACCCTGAAGGCCCTTTTTGCCTGCAGTTATATAAAGGAATAGAATGGGAATGCTGCATATCATTTCGGCGAACAAAAATGCTTCCCAGCCTAATTCGGGGGCCCATTAAGACGACACCTCTGGTAAATTGTCTCAAACCACTGGATTTAATAAAATTAGGTTTTATTGAACCACCTCCTACAGAGCGTTCAGACTAATAGACTAATGAATGTAAGTGATTTATATTCATTTAACCAAGATAAATCCAATGCTAATGAATAATTTGCAACCGTATTTTGGATTCTGGTTACTTAGAATGCCTACATGGTACAAAACCTTCATATTTTTAAACCACTCTAATGAAAACCGATGATTTAAAATTCAGCCGTGAACCAATTAATGTGCTTTTTTCAAATCAGTAATTAATGTAATTTCTGCGAACCAATTTGAAAAAAATAAAAAGTTAAAAAAAACCAGGCAGATTATGTTCTTATCCATGTTAATATTTTGAAAAAAAAAAAAAAATCTATTTGTGTGCCTATCACACTCCTACTTCTACCTTTCAGTCAGTTCAACCCTTTCTTTCTTTCTTTCTAGGACACTCTGTCCTGGTTATGTCTGTCCATTGAATTTACCGAATTCTGGAGGGGGGGGGGTCCGGTCCGCCCCTTTTCTGCCGGCGCGCATGCAACATAAAATGTATTGATAGGTAAAAAACTAAACAAGCCATTAGATTGATTCTAGCTTGCTTGCCCTCGTTTGTTTCAACCTCAACCCAAAATTATGATTAATTCAGAGGAAATTGGTTTAAACAAAAATGAAAGTGTTTCAGAGTGGTTATCTGGACACATATTTCTAGAACAACTGTCCATGTGAGTAATTTTTGCTTGTTTCTGTCATGTGTCAGTTTCTTAATGGCGTAAAATCCTTTACGAAACAGTTACATAGAATTCTGTGCCTATACAGATCCACTCTGAAACACTTGCACTTTCGTTTAAAACCAATTTTAGATGGATTTTTTTTTTCTTCTAAGCTTTGCATGTTAAAAAAATGAGGCAAGCAAACTTGCCCGTATGAAATTGTCGGTAAGAGATTTTAATCAATAAAATTATGGCTGCCTCCCATAGGCGTGCCGAGGTTTCCGGAGGGGTGGGGGCCCCCTCCCCCAAAAAAATTATTCAATTTCATAATTTGGAGGACGGTCAAATTATGAAATTGAATAATTTTTTTAAGCTTGTAAGTACACACTGATTTTTCCGCCTTTGGGAAATATATTGCTTTAGTTCCCCTCTTTTTTCACTTGTTCACCCTAATTTGTCCGCTCGAAGAAAGGGAACACCCCCCCCCCCTCGTGGTGCCTCAAAAGCACGTTCTGAAATACCTCACAATACCATAATTTTGTGATTTGTGAGGCAGGCAAAATGGACAACAGCTAAAAACTCTACAAGCGTGAATCTTATAGAGTCACTGTAGAAGCGTGTGATTTGCGGCTCACTCTATTAGCCAGATCGTGAACTTATATCAAGTCACACGCCAATATTCAAAAGCAACAACAACATTATTATTATTATGATTATAAACATAACCAAAATTTTAGAGGTTGGCAATGTTGGCATAATGGCTCATTCCCTCACAGTCCAAACAATAATAGTGTGCTGTATTATTACTATTGTATTTTATTTAAAGATAAATGAATACTTATTAATAAGAGTGCATTTGAATGCACGTTGAATGAATCAATCACAGGTTTATCGAAAGTCTATGATGATTGTGTGAAGTCCTATCATTTCTATGCCAAAATTGCTAGCCTAATTGAGTTATCCTTCAAGTTTCAGGTCATTGTTTTGTGAAAATAGGGACTTGATTCACTTCCATTTCTTGTTGCTCTCCAATTAAAGTAGAGGAAACTGTGTACAATCACAGTGGACTCCGTCTCTCCATGTGTAGTAAATAGATTGCAGTTGGAGAGAAAACAAATATATTTGTCCCAAGTAGCAAAAATACGTGTATCAAATATAAATATTAAATACTATATTTTATACGAGACTTAATAGATATTTAATTCATGATTCGTGTATTAAATATGATATTAAATACTTGTATTAAATACGTAAGTAAATATGCATTTTTAGCCCATAAAATACGTATTAAATACCTGTATTTAATACGTCAGTAAATATGAATTAAATCATGTATAAAATATAAAATTTAATACACGTATTTAATACGTCAGTAAATATGTATTTTTTTGCCCATAAAATACGTATTAAATGCAGTTATTAAATACACTTTTAAAAGAAAAGGAAAGAATGAAAGCATGCAGAATAAACAGAGAGCGAGTGTAGGAATGCGAACAACAGTCGACGGCGACGTGGCGCGCCTTCGTCAGTCCTCTTTGCCGCGCAGACTCCGCCCAGAATCCGCTCCGTAGCGTAGTTAGAGTCCCTGTATATCAAAGAGTCTCGCCACGTGAAGAAGAAATCCAAGGAGGCGTCCACTCTGATTGGTTCGGTTCACCGAGAAGGCGTGTACGTCTCCTCGTAGGGGTGTTCCAACGGTTCTCTTATGGAGAATAACACAGAACGCCTCCTTGAGCCTAAAATCTAGCAGCCAATCAGAATCTATACCCCGTATGGCGAGACTCTTTGATATACAGGGACTCTAAGCGTAGTCAGCGCTGACTTCGTAGTTCCGCCGCCGTCCGATAGAGCGCGCCGCCCATCATAGCGCATTGATTCGCTCTATTTCTTGTACCTGTGCCTTTTTCATCGTGTTTTTTCTGTTTTTTAACTAAAAATAAATGTTTGAGAACTAAAAGTCTGTCCATACATGTAAAATTCATAAACATTCAATATATTTAAATAGGTTAAGTTTGCCCTCAAAACTGAAAATCTCGCATTTGTGTATATTTTCCATTTGAAAGGCTATCAGTCGGGTGTCGTAGAACCAGTGGACATTGATCTTGCTTGGCAGCGCTGCGCTTACATACAGGGTGTGAGGTAAGTCTCCCCCCCCCCCACCTGTCTAACCTTTGAACGGTTGAAGATAAAAAAACGAAACTTGGGTAATGTTTACAACTTAATGGGACCTACTCATAAAGGAAGAAAAGGTAGAGTGGTCACTGTAATGGGAGCTCCGAAACTGCGTTTGGAGCCGGTTTGGAGTAGAATCAAGAGCTTCATGTACACAACGCCAGAGCGCGTCGTGTGCGTGTCGTGTACACAGCCGGAGAAATGATGGTGTGAGTGAGTCCGACACTGTCGGAGCGCCGCTGTGTGCGTATTTTGTACGCATTGGAACAATAGAGAGAGCTAGGGATGTACACACTCACCGACGCTCTCATAGCGCTGGTGCCGCTGCGCTCTCAAACACCGTTTCGTTTTATAACATTGAGTGACCACTCTACCTATTCTTCCTTTATGGACCTACTTTTTGGCGTATCCAAAAGTTCCGGGGGGCGCCTCTAAGGGGGGGTTTCGCTCCCTAACTCAAAATTTTCAAATGGCAACCCCTATCTTGTGATATCTCGTTTTAAAGGGCATAAAATTCGAAGACTTTCGGCGCATACCGTAGGTCGATATTGTTTTTTGTCATCGATATATCGATAGTCAAAGTTCGATTTTGACCCATTTTCAAAAAATCAGAACTCCCATTTGAAATGTCGGAATTTAGAAAACTAGGTGTCAAAAATAATCTAAAAAGCAAGTACTTTTTAGAAAAAAAATACGGTTTTGTTATTAATCTAGTATTAGAGCCCCCAAAAATTATTTAAAAAAATGACCCCTCAGGGCCGAGCCGCGACCCCTATCGAGTGATACATCGCTTGAAAGGGCACACAAAACTAAGCATTTTGGCGCAAACCGCAGGTCGATATCGTTTTTGGTTTTCGAGATATCGAATGACAAAGATGGATTTGCCAATGTGTAAAAATGCAACTTTGTCATTCGATATCTCGAGAACCAAAAACGATATTGACCTGCGGTTTGCGCCAAAATGCTTAGTTGTGTGTGCCCTTTCAAGCGATGTATCACTTGATAGGGGTCGCGGCTCGGAATTTTTGAGATAGCCCCCCTGAGGGGTCATTTTTTTAAATAATTTTTGGGGGCTCTAAGACTAGATTAATATGAAAACCGTATTTTTTTCTGAAAAGTACTTGCTTTTCAGAGTATTTTGACACCTAGTTTATTAAATTCCGACATTTCAAATGGGAGTTCTGATTTTTTGAAAATGGGTCAAAATCGAACTTTGACTATCGATATATCGATGACGAAAAACGATATCGACCTACGGTTTGCGCCAAAAGTCTTAGAATTAATTGTCCTTTAAAACGAGATATCACAAGATAGGGGTTGCCATTTGAAAATTTTGAGTTAGGGGGCGAAACCCCCCCCTTAGGGGCGCCCCCCGGAAATTTTGGATACGCCAAAAAGTAGTTCCTATTAAGATAGAAACATCCCCCAAGTTTCGTTTTTTTTATCTTCAACCGTTCAAAAGTTAGACAAGGGGGGGGAGACTTTCCTCACACCCTGTATATATGATCCTTAGATTTCATGTTGTCTCGTATAACGGAGACAGCTGGTGACGATTCACGCGTGTTCTCGAGGACGCGGCGCACGCGCATTGACGGCTCCAGGGCTTCATAGAGTCTTACTTCATGGTCGCTTCTCCTCGCAGGCCTCAAGGTTAAATACCCTTAATATTTAAAATATTCCTATTGCGTTCTGATATGATATCTGACACATATGAAATAAGGTATTTTGTGTGTATTTTTTAGCCCAAAAAATACCTATTAAATACGATATTTGATACGTATAAAATATCGAGGATGATAATATAAAGGAGGATGGCTCAGAAGAGACCGAGGTGCCAAATGTGGCGAGCTCTATAGGTATCGGTCTCAACTAAGGAATTGACAGGTGGAGCGACCTGTACGACGCCCCCGAGAAACTGTTCGACGGGGCGAGTCATTTCCAAGCCTTTTAGTGTTGCCAGATCGAGGGTAAAAAGCCGTATCGTCCCCATTTAAATCAATGTAAAACGTACGGCTTTTTCACCCCAATCTGGAAATACCGCGAGTTGGCCGTTGCCATTATTGTTTTCACTTTTCAAACAAAAACATGAAGTACCACGTGCATTTCTCCGACTGTTTAATTCTTTATTCTCTTCATTCCACTTTACCAATCGACCAACCGCAATAATAAAGTTGTTTCAACGAACTAGATTCTCCGTCGTTTCTCTTTAATCTGTTTACTTTCTTCTAACAGTACATACTTACAAGTTACAAGACGTGCAAAATATGTGATTTTGTGGATGGTTTCAGCTGTACCATCCTATTCGTTTTAGAGATGTGTCATGTTTCATTGCCTTTTTTGAAGTTCGGGAGTTCTTTTTCATCAAAAGCTATTCTTAGCACTACCAGTAATATCGCTGTCACAATTCTTGTTCTTACGTAGTTTATTGCAAGAATGGGGCTCCTTTCTCAACCAGCCCGAAAGCCATTGTTTTTGTTTGGTAAGTTTATTTTCAATTTTCACTATTTACAATTGACTGTATGGTAATCTTTTCAGGGTCGTCTCACTGAAAATTCTAGAGCAGGACCACCTTGAGTATTGGGTTCTGACAAGTTGCGGTGCCTGCTTCGGAACCACATCAAAGCGCTTCGCTGAAAGTTTGGTTAGTGCAGAGTTCCGACTCATGGCAAATCAACCGCTCTCCAATGCGCTTTGATGCGGTTTGGAAGCAGGCACCGCAACTTGTCAGAACCCCGATCCAAATTCTTGAATTTCATTTTTGATTACCTTTTTGAACTGCACGGTTCATTTATTTTCTGTGCCATCTTTTCAAGAGAGGCACCTTTAATTCTTTTTCCAGAATGACTGTGTTGTAAACAAAGACCGCGCCCTACCTATCTCGCCCATAGTGGCTTTCAATTTTCAACTCCCAGGTTTTTACTCATCCAGTTTTCCCTGCCGCAGACCCCACTTTTCGAATCACTGAAGTAAACAAAATAAAACTGTCTTTCCAAGTCTAAGCCTTACTCTTTTCCAGACTTCTCTGTCTGACTTTTTAAAAATGGTAGGTACCTATTTACCTACCCAAAATCGTTGACTATTTTTCTCGACAGGGTTAGTTTTAAAGGTCATTCATTATTTTTTTTACTGATATCGTCTTTACCTTCATTTTTTGCAGATGAAGTTCGGCCAGCAACCTAGGAGATTTTCAAGCGTGATTCTGACCATTCAAGGCGATTGGACTCTGTACACCCTTCAAAACAGTCAAGTTCAACTAAAATGTTTGCTGCTTTCGTACGTTCAACTCACAACCTGTACAGCCCTCATCCCTCACCTTCGCTGCTACATTTTCTAAATGTGGAAGAAGACTCTGGCTGAATTACGGGTTTGAACCTGGTTGAAACTGAATAATGCAGGATTGGGTTTGGTGAAGAAGGAAGAGGAACATTTCACTGCCATGAAGATGTCAGAAAGCTGGTTTTGTGATGCAAAAGACACTTTTGCGAAAAGTGATAAGGTAAGAATGATTCTATGTAAAATTATTTATGATTGTTGGACTGAAGTTTGTTTTTTACTCTTATTGCTTCAACATTTGTTTTCCATCGCGCTCAAATTGTGTGAAAAAAAAATCAGTGGATTGGAAAAGTGTAAAAAGCAAGTAGACAAGAAGTTAAACTTTGAGGCAAATACCAGCTTAAGAAAGTTATTATAAGCAAAAACCATTGGAAGAAACTTTGGAAGCGACTCCCGGTCAGATTCGATGAAATTGAAATATGTTGTGTGTAAGTATCTTCTGAGTATAAACTCTCGCGGGCAGAAAAAATTTCCATGACAGCATATTGAGATATTAGTGTCTGGAGTTAGGTACTATTAGTTTTGTGCTTTGTTTTCTGGTATATGTAGACTGTGCTATTTTGACGGCTCATATCTCACAATCAGCTGATTCACTTGGCTCTGCGCTCATTGATTCAGATGCTTACTTCCACCATCCCTTTCATACACTGACCTGTTGACTATATCCCCAGTTAAGCCTTGTCGTCCATTTTTCATCTTGACTCCTCCCTCAACATGTGATTAGATGGGAGGGATGGCAAAAGGAGCATTTGTATCAATGTATGTAGCGCCGATCAACTCGACTGAGATGTGCGCTGTCTGAATAGCACAGTCTACTTGTCGGAGAATACAAATACTCAGCTAATAGTACCCAACTTCTGAAGCAAGTTTCCCGAAAACCTGTCATGAAAATTTTTTCTGCCCGTAAGAGCTTTGTTTTTGGTGACACTTTTGCACAACATATTTCAATTTCATGAAATATTGGGAGTCAGTTCTCTTCGCCAAGCGCCGTCTCATGTTTAACAGCACTAATTTTCAAATTCCTCTTCGCGTTTCTTCTATTGTAAACAGGAGCTGTGAGCGTGTTGCTCTTCCTTGTAAGTCTTCTATCCTAACCAGTAGCTGAGGTAAAAATACGGAGCTTTATTTTCCTAGGGACCCTTTTATGAAGTTTGTACTGAATCCAGCAAACTCCTTCAACCAATCATCAGGCTTTTTCATTTACTCGCCGCTGAAAAACTGGAGGCTTCCAGTGCTCCATTCTAATGAGCTTTTGTGTTGTGTCTGTTGCAGGTGGTTTAACGACTGATTTTGATGTATACTCTCCTAGTATTAAAGAAGTTATCGTGCGATCAAGGCTTGGAAACAGGGTGGAGCGGAAATATGAATTGGCTCATCTCATTATGATTGGTGTTACTTTCGGATGTTTTAAATTGAAAATACTTTTTCTCTTTTGAATGAATGGCATCAATTACATCAGCTGAATATTGTGCTGATTTTGCAAATTCAATTTTTATTTGTTACTGAAAACTTTTGAGTCAAAGTATTTGATGGGTGTCACCGAGAAAAAGGGGTTTTGCCTTGCTGGAAAAAAGTCAAAAATCTGTGAAATTTAAAGCCTACTTACAAATTTTGAAAATACAAAGGCTGTACAAAAAGTACTGCACATTTTCGTTTTTTGAACGAACGGAAGCAGCCCTCAAATTTCTGTTTATGTGCTCTTGAAGTCCTAGTAATTACCTATAAAATGAGACCTTGTGGAGCTCTTTAAGTTAAAAATTCGCTGATTAACAGAGTTTTGAAAATGACGTGTTGAACGTACCCCTCCAGGATTTTCAGTGGTTTTTTTTTTTTCAAGAAAAAAAAAATAAATAAATAAAAATCAGAGGCCTTACAGAGATTGAATTAAGTTGGCAGTATAGAGCATCAATGCTGGTAGCTAGTAGCTAGTTGCAAGCATTGCCATGGAAACCGTCGACAAGAAATAACTTGTTCAGTCCTCTGTACGGTGAGTGTTCAAGCGTAAGCTTGTCCGTCTCTGTCACATCTGTTCCGAGTGAATTTCCAAGCTTTTTTTCAAGATGAGCGCTGAATCGAAAAAAGAACAACACCATGTCACAATCGTCTTTACAAACATCTTTCATTTCTAAAAAAGTATCTTTCACTGAAAAACCGCGGAGAAAACAATAATGAATGACATGGTGTTGTTCTTTTTTCGATTCCGCGCTCATCGTGAAAAAAAGCTTGGAAATTCACTCGGAACAGATGTGACAGAGACGGACAAGCTCACGCTTGAACACTCACCGTACAGAGGACTGAACAAGTTATTTCTTGTCGACGGTTTCCATGGCAACGCTTGCAACTAGCTACTAGCTACCAGCATTGATGCTCTATACTGCCAACTTAATTCAGTCTCTGTAAGGCCTCTGATTTTTATTTATTTATTTATTTATTTTTTTTCTTGAAAAAAAAAACCACTGAAAATCCTGGAGGGGTACGTTCAACACGTCATTTTCAAAACTCTGTTAATCAGCGAATTTTTAACTTATAGAGCTCCACAAGGTCTCATTTTATAGGTAATTACTAGGACTTTAAGAGCACATAACCAGAAATTTAATGGCTGCTTCCGTTCGTTCAAAAAACGAAAATGTGCAGTACGTTTTGTACAGCCTATGTATACAGGGTGTCCGAGAAATGAGTTCACACTTTTGCTGTGAGCGCCTGGTTGATTTTAAAAATCTGAAAAATTCAGTAATAATCTATTACCCCTAAGCAACTTCAGAGAAAATATCGGGGGGCTCCCACCCTCCTTAAGGGGGGGCGTAGGCCCCAAAATGTACCCCGTGTTGCCAATATATCGCATATTTCAAATGGCAGGGGGTATTTTTTATTTCATCATTCAAAAGGGCTTAAGAAACTGAGTGATTTCGTTTCTTCAGATTTTCGGTAGCCCCTCTCAAAACAAGATGGCGGCCAAATAGCTACCCCTTACTTTAGAGGCCCATAACTTCTGTTTGACTTAATATTTTTTTCAAAAACTAAAAAGTTCCTGAATCCTCAGAGCGTCTTCTTTCCAATGATGTGCCACACTTAATCATTTGGTGGAAAAAAATGGGGCGCGGAGCCCCCTCAAAATTTTTTGAGTTTGAGGGACTGTAGCTCGAAAAAGTCAAATGTAAAGGGGGTCGTGTTGTACATCAATCGAAAGGTCTTAAAAAAGGAAGAATTTGGCGCAAACCCGAAGTCGCTACGATGCGTCTATTCAAAATGGCGTTCATTTAACCATTTGGGGGTGGGGGACCGTCCCCCCAAAATAAAATTCCTCCATCGAGTGATACACTAATCGAAAGGTCTTGGAAAGACAAAGAGACTGGCGCAAACCGGACGTCAATACGATGCTTGTATCCGAAATGGCGGCCCGTCAAAGTTTTTTGGCTTATGACCCTGCAGGCCTACAGCCAAAAAATTTTGACCGGCCGCCATTTTGGATAAAAGCATCGTATTGACGTCCGGTTTGCTCCAGTCTCTTTGTCCTTCCAAGACCTTTCGATTGGTGTATCACTCGATGGAGGGGTAATATTTTGGGGGGACGATCCCCCACCCCCAAATGGTTAAATGGCCGCCATTTTGAATAGACGCATCGTAGCGACTTCGGGTTTCCGCCAAATTCTTTCTTTTTTTAAGACCTTTCGATTGATATACAACACAACCCCCCTTTACATTTGACTTTTTTGAGCTACAGCCCCCCAAACTCAAAGAACTTTGGGGGGGCTCCGCGCCCCATTTTTTTCCACCAAATGATAAAGTGTGGCAAATCATTGGAAAGAAGACGTTCTGAGGATTCAGGAACTTTTTAGTTTTTGAAAAAATATTAATTCAATCCGAATTCATGGGCCTCTAAAATATGGGGTAGCTATTTGGCCGCCATTTTGTTTTGAGAGGGGCTACCGAAAATCTGAAGAAACGAAATCACTCAGTTTCTTAAGCCCTTTTGAATGATGAAATAAAAAATACCCCCTGCCATTTGAAATATGCGATATATTCGCAACACGGGGTACATTTTGGGGCCTACTACGCCCCCCTTAAGGGTAATGGGAGCCCCCGATATTTTCTCTGAAGTCGCTTAGGGGTAATAGATTATTCCTGAATTTTCAGATTTTTACAATCAACCAGGCGCTCACAGCAAAAGTGTGAACTCATTTCTCGGACACCCTGTATGTTATAATTCAGGATGTAACCTTTGATTTATATGTCTTTTTTTTGCATTAATATCATATTTTCCTAATAATTAAATTTGTGCGTTTGATGGGCAGTATACTTCCATTTGAGTAGTTGATTGCCTTAAAATACAGCTAGTGATAGCATCTCGCCTTGAATTTGATAAATCGGTCGGTTTTGCCTATTTCTTGGTGCAGTAGTGCACCAGGAATACCGAGATGGGGGGGGGGGGGGAGGGGGCTTAATGTAAAAACTTGACAAAAACTCCCACATAATCAAGTATATCGAGTGCACGTTTTTGCCCAAGTTAGGTCTTGACCTCGAGTTACGGGGAAGGGCTTAAGCCCCCGTTGTGTGCTACTGCCTTGGTAGATTGTAAGGACAAAAAAAATCAGTTTTAGACATTATTATCTTCCTTTTTCATCATCTTGATAATTATTTTAGTCTTTATAGGTAGTTCTGTAGAAAATTATCTCCAAGTTTTTACTGCTGTTTTTTATGACTAAAATTGGAAATTTGGTTTCAAATTTTTGAAGTAGCAGCCCGTTGAGATAGAACGAAGGTCATCAGGAAGCTTCTTGTGAAACTTCGTCCAGAATAATCATGGAGAGTTAAAAAAGTTGTGATTGAATGAGGAGAATGGACCATTTGCATGCTCCTGGGATTAGCCTGAAGTAAAATTAATTATGAGGGAAATTTCACGAGGAGAACGATGGCGTCCTCAAAAATCGCGAAAGTTGCGCGCAAAGCTGCGAAAAAGTCATTTTAAGTGAATTCAAGTTTGGGCGCGTCTGATCAGCTACTGCGCCGCCTTGCCGTAGAGTTGCATCATCCGACTCCTCCATCGCCGTAGACTCGCCGATCAGTGTACGTTACCCTATGCTGTCGTGTGTTTACCTTGTGAAAATACTCCTGCAATTTCCTATTTTGTTTACAAATTTTTGACGGAAAGTTAATTAAAAGTGCTGTTAAAAGGTCAGTTAGCTTGTAAATGAAGTGAACGCCGGTATTCTTACATTTTTTCTAGTTTTAACGGAGTTTACAAGTGAGTGTTGTCACTCCAGCAGCCGTTGCTGGTATAACCTTCAAAAAAGTGTATTATTTATTACCTACTTTTGTTAGTTGTTTTGATCTTTCTACGAGCTTGTCTTTTAGGAAGGAGCTTTCTTCATTAAATTAATTAATTCTTCATTAAAGTCAGTTTTTGATGTTTGAGAGTGATTTACTGCTACTGTTTCATACCATTGCATCGGCGTCCTACCTCTCCTTCCATGGTATAGAATACAACCTATTTAAATTCTAAGCCAGATCTGTGGTATTCCACCAGTTCTGTGCCAGAATTTCTAGCATGATTTGAGTTATTTCTCAAGCCAGTGTAGATACTTTCTATAATTTCAAATTCTTAGTGCCCTTGATTAATATCGTAACTTGTGAGATACTGTTTATAGTGCACTTGGCCTCTCCGTCTCTCTCTGAAGCACAATTGTTGACAGTTAATAAACCAACTTATCTCTTCAAGTTTAAGTGTACAGACTGACTAAAGTTCAACTTCGAAGTCTGATTTACATTAAGTGGTAGTCTTCATGCCAAGACTATCATTTGCGGAACTCAGTCTGAAGTTAATTCATCGGTGGAACGCAGAACAGCGGCAACTATTTTTGGATCATCAATCATTTACTGGAGGTACGCACCTTGTGGTGAAATTTGATTTTCTTCTCTATATTTATCTGTACTCCTTGTAACATTGTAGGAGTTTATTCAAGCTACCGCAGGGTAGATTTCATACACAAATGTTACGTGCAATATTTATATCAATATGAACCGGAGGGTGTGGTCGCAAACCATCGCACTTTAATCGTTTTAGGTTAAATTCTGTTAAACAGAGCTCATGTTTCAGGGGATCCTTTCCTACTCCATATAAGTATGTACATCATGTATGCACAAACAAGAAGAGCTGATATCCATTAATGATTGAATTAATCTTGCAGAGATGGGAGGGGTGCGATCGGAATCCTACACATTCATAATGAATTCACTTAAATATTTACAAATACCTACTTCCTTCCAATCATCAACTTTGTACAATGGTTTGCATTACCACTGCTGAAAATTCAAGTTTCAGGGTTGGACCTCATTAGCAGTCCTTAAAGTAATAATTTACTGCCCAGAAATTGGGTTTCCTGGCTTTACCCCTAAACTTGATGCGCTAGTTCCTTTTTACCGTGGTTAGAAAATGTACTGTTAGCTCTGCATACTCACTCTCATTGTTGTTTTATATACCTGGACCAATATTTTAAGCTAAACAACTGATACCAACTTCTCAAGTTAAGACAGGAAAGGATTACTCCTCCAACAGGCGGTAAATCAGTTGCCAAAAGTAAGCTAGCTTCAAACAAAAACAGTGCATATTATGCATTGAGCTGATTGGGCTACTTTTCTCATTAGGAACAAGATGGAACGCTACATTTTTTGACTGCGGTTTGCCTTTAAACTTTGAGCATTCTAATGAAACACAGTAAACAAGCCAACCACTTTTAATAGTTGATCCACCTAACTGCGGTAACTTTATTCCAACTGGGAGAAATCACAAGTAACCCGTTCCATCCTGTGTCACATCAGTTTTCACTAATAAGAAAATTTTCTATTCTATTGTACTGTCACTCCCACACTCAAAGGAGGAGTACAGGTAAATACAGAGAAGAAAATCAAATTTCACCACAAGGTGCGTACCTCCAGTAAATGATTGATGATCCAAAAATAGTTGCCGCTGTTCTGCGTTCCACCGATGAATTAACTTCAGACTGAGTTTCGCAAATGATAATCTTGGCATGAAGACTACCACTTAATGTAAATCAGACTTCGAAGTTGAACTTTAGTCAGTCTGTACACTTAAACTTGAAGAGATAATTTGGTTTATTAACTCTCAACATTTGTGCTTAAGAGAGAGACGGAGAGGCCAAGTGCACTATAAACAGTATCTCACAAGTTACGATATTAATCAAGGGCACTAAGAATTTGAAATTATAGAAAGTATCTACACTGGCTTGAAAAATAACTCAAATCATGCTAGAAATTCTGGCACAGAACTGGTGGCATACCGCAGCACAGGCTTAGAATTTAAATAGTACTCTATGCCATTCAGGTAAAGTAGGACCGATGCAATGGTGTGAATCACTAGCAGTAAATCATTCTCAAACATTAAAAGCTGACTTTAAAATAAAACTGAAGAATGAAAGAAGGCTCCTTTCTGAAAGACAAGCTCGCAGAGAGATCAAAACTCACACCAGTACCTAATACACTGTTAAGAAGGTCTATACTATAGTCCGTTTCATTTAAATAGAAGCTTGAGCTCGACTCTTTCCCCTACGAGTTTTACCCTCACTCTCGTACCTGTGATGACTCGAGGCCCGTCCCGTAGGTCGGGGATTCCGTCCGACACAATAGACTGTCCTTTGGATAGCTGATCGTTTATTGTGACGGACGGAATATTTTTTGAGATGGTGGAAAATTCGTGGACAATTTTTTCTGAGGTGGTGGAATATTTAAAGGGTTTGTCCCATATTAGATCGTATGTAGTGGTCCTTTCCCCTACCCACTTGCCGCATCCAGGTTCGGACCCGGTTTTTTGCTGGACACATTATTTTTGAGATGGTGGAAATGGAATTTGACTCATGAGGACCAAATTTGCTCAAGGTGCACCTTCTCTGACACTATAGTGTCAGAACTATCTGCTTGATTCTACTTTAGCAACACGTGGACCAGGCAAATCTGCAAAACGGTTTGCTGATCTACTAAAACACGTTGCCAGTTTAGCCAAACGTCTGGCAGATTCACAAGAACAATGGGTTTGCAAATTCAGCATTTTACTGTTTTCGGATCAGCAGCAAGAAGACTAGGCAAATCTGTCAAACGGTTTGCTGATCGACAAAAAAAGTTGCCAGTTTAGCCACACGTTTGGCAGATTCACAAAAACATAGGATTTTCAAATTCAGCATTTTACTGTTTCCGAATCAGCAGCAAGTAGACTAGGCAAATCTGTTTAACGGTTTGCTGATCTACAAAAACACGTTGCCAGTTTAGCCAACCCAGTAAACATTTCCAGTCTTGAGATAGTCTTGTGAATATCTGCGGGCCGATCATTTACTTTCATCGTTATACCAATCGATACGCTTCATATCGAGCGATGCACTGCTCATCGATTGTTAACGGGTGATCATATACTTGCTATGGCCACCATCGCGCGATAGCTCTATACGGGGCTCTCGATCGACTCGATCGAGAGATATAACGATGCAATCGATGCAGTTTCTCTGCTCGCTTACAAAAGTTACCAATCACAGCGCAGTTCGTGTTTTAGAATTTCACGCGGCAGAATGAAGAGCAACTGATATTCTCACCCACAGACACAGCTGTTTATTATTATTGTTTTCTATTGTTTGTGGGGGATGGGGATGTAGTGTTACTATCTGCATTTGTTCTTCAAGCGTCGAATTAGCTTTATTCTATGATAAGTAAGCAAAAGTGTCCGTGTTTATGCGTTTCCGTCAGTAATTAGTTTATCAACCGGCCCCCTGCAACTTCTGTATTGATTTCTACTTTTCGTGCGAAAATGCGTAGATACTATATGACTCTTGTGTGTTCGTTTCATCTGAATCATTTTTCAGCTCAACTACTGATAATCTTGCATGCTTCTCCCAACATTCGACGGAAATTGAACTATTTAGGAAGCTCACATCAGCATTCTTGCGGTTAGAAAAAGTGTCCGTAATTTAGATGGTTTCAGACGGATTCTGTGCTAGTTGTGTCAGTGCTCACATCATGTAATATTTTAAAGTCTCCACTTTTCAGTGATTTTCGTGCAATCTGTGGCTCTTCTTACAAGCATTTTTTCACAAACCTACAGTGTATAGTTGGGTCTTAAAGTATACTTTAGTCTCATTCTCATTGCATCCTTAACATGTTTACCTTTGATTTAATTGTTCTGAGACACAGTTTGTATAGGAAGTGTCGTCTGCAGTAATGC
Organism: Trialeurodes vaporariorum; assembly: GCA_011764245.1. Lineage (NCBI taxonomy): Eukaryota > Metazoa > Arthropoda > Insecta > Hemiptera > Aleyrodidae > Trialeurodes > Trialeurodes vaporariorum. The sequence continues at coordinate 46,196,973 of VMOF01000111.1, forward strand.
CAGTGAAACCAAAAATGACAGAAACATTTTCAGTTCCCATTTCAATCTTTGGCTAGTTGTGAGTCTTTTCTGACATCTCAAGTGAGTTGTCCTAATCTTTATTAGTCGCTTGAGTCTAAAAAAGTTTTCCAGCAGTCGCAGCATCCATCGGTATCACTTCTATCTGAATTAGCAGAGCGTTTGTAACGATTGTGAAGGTAAGTGAGAGGTAAGTACCTTTCTTTGGTGGCCTCATTAGATTATAACTGTGTACTTTACCTGCAAATCATCTCTCAAACCTCTTTAAACAAGCAGACCATTTTCAAAGCATCAGCGGTGGGAGTTTATCGGACCAAAATTAAATCGGTTAGGCATGTACATTTAACGCGATGCCAGACTCAAAGCAATTTTGGTTTCCAAGTACTGATAATTTCTTTGATTAATCTGTAATCTCTTCACATTCCACTCAACCTACTCTCATTTACTTGAGTGCTGACCTGGCTCCTTGAGACAGCTGTGTAACGATGATTTTTTAGGCGGCAGGTACTTACCTGCCTACCTTTGAATTTTAATAACTTAAGCTCAAATTACATTTAAAGACATGATGAAATGTTTCATCGGCAGAGGTTTTTCCTGCACCCACTTGCAAGTGTTTTTCTATGTGTTCTTTGCTGAATAAATTACACTTTATAGCTTTCTAGTAGATGTTCCTTGAAAATTTACAAATATAGCTGAGGGTGTGGTAAACTGTATTTTTTTTTCATTGATGTTTTGAGTTTTTACAATTTTAATTTTGAAGGAATAAGCCAAGCCAAGAGCAATAGTTTTCATTAATACTAATGGAAGAAAGCAAGAATTCAGTAACGCTTTGGATAAGTGAAGAATGACTGGAAGAATTGTCATAATAATTGTAAGGCAAAAGTAGACAGACTGTAAAAGGTGTCGCGACAAATGTAACGCCTAACATATTCTGGCATATTATAAGTGAGGCAGTGGCAGATCCAGCCCTCGCGAACGGGGGGGGGGCGATTATGGGATATTCGCCCGTAGAGGACCCCCTTTTCTTGCTTTTCCCCTTCGTCTCCCCTCTTTTCCCACTTTTTGAGCCGAACGGGGGAGGGGGCGATCGCCCCCTTGGCCCCCCTTGTATCCGCCAATGAAGTGAGGTGAAATGGAGTAGACTGCAGAATATAGCTTCTTCTTAATTCTTGCTCCTGCAATGATTGATTTCCTTTTTGCAGATTTTAATTTTTTTCTCAATCTGCAGGTACCATTTTATCTCTAGCAAGTAAGTAGATATCTGCAGAAGACTCTCTTTCGCCCTAAACTTCCTTAGAAACTATAAGTTTGAATAACAATAATGGCCCCTTGGAGACTTCTTACCTCATGAAAATTTTAAGGGATGCATAAAGAAATGCTATGAGGCTTTTACTTACAACCAAAAAACCCAGTCAAGATAGCCGATCAGTCTGTTAGATAATAGAACCAACCGAAAAAAACATTTTGTCATTTCAAGAGATCACAAAAGAATGAAATAAGAAAAGCTTAATTTTACACCATCTCTGAAAGAGAAAAGGATTGAGAGGAAGAAACTAAGGAAGCAAAAACTATTGCTTCTTTCAGAACACTCTCTGAGAGCCATATGAGAGATACCTTCATGATAAGAAAGTTCTGATGCACAGGCACCGAACGAATCACAGATCCAACTTTTGCAGGAAGGCAGGAGACAACTTGAGTCACTTAGAGTAGAATTGAGATTGTAGAGTTTAGATGTGAGCTGTATCAGTATTTAATAACAAAAGAATCAAGATTTTGAAACCTCCTGCGACTTCAACGGACAATGAGATTCAAGTATTCATTTGACTGCACAGAGGAATCAGTTTGGAGCTATCCTTTCAGAGCCTAACACTACTAAATAGCAGGCAATACGACGTTTGTCTAAGCTATTGTGACAGAAAAGTAGGTTGATGACACGTCATTCTTCACTTATCCAAAGCGTTACTGAATTCTTGCTTTCTTCCATTAGTATTAATGAAAAACTATTGCTCTTGGCTTGGCTTATTCCTTCAAAATTAAAATTGTAAAAACTCAAAACATCAATGAAAAATAAATACAGTTTACCACAGCCTTAGTTATATTTGTAAATTTTCAAGGAACATCTACTAGAAAGCTATAAAGTGTAATTCATTCAGCAAAGAACTTAGTAAAAAACACTTGCAAGTGGGTGAAGGAAAAACCTCTGCCGATGAAACATTTCATTATGTCTTTAAATGTAATTTGAGCTTAAGTTATTAAAATTCAAAGATAGGTAGGTAAGTACCTACCGCCTAAAAAATCATAGTTACACAGCTTTCTCAAGGAGCCAGGTCAGCACTCAAGTAAATGAGAGTAGGTTGAATGGAATGTGAAGAGATTACAGATTAATCAAAGAAATTATCAGTATTTGGAAACCAAAATTGCTTTGAGTCTGGCATCGCGTTAAATGCACATGCCTAACCGATTTAATTTTGGTCCGATAAACTCCCACCGCTGATGCTTTGAAAACGGTCTGCTTGTTTAAAGAGGTTTGAGAGATGATTTGCAGGTAAAGTACACAGTTATAATCTAATGAGGACACCAAAAAAGGTACTTACCTCTCACTTACCTTCACAATCGTTACAAACGCTCTGCTAATTCAGATAGAAGTGTTACCGATGGATGCTGCGACTGCTCGAAAACTTTTCTTAGACTCAAGTGACTAATAGGTTAAGCTGAAACTTGTTTGAAAGTTATATTGAAATTGTTACTTATTGTTAGTCAAATAATTTTGTTTTTTTCATTCCATATTATTTGGTTCTTTTTAAAGTAAACCTGCCACTCAAGTCCAACTTTTGGCAGGTGGACCTGTTGTTGTATTCTTTATTTTGTAAATGCTTTTCGTTGAAATAAATAAATAAATAAAAAAATAAATAAATAATAAAGATTAGGACAACACACTTGAGATGTCAGAAAAGACTCACAACCAGCCACAGATTGAAATGGGAACTGAAAATGTTTCTGTCATTTTAGGTTTCACTGGCATTACTGCAGACAACACTACCTACACAAACTGTGTCTCAGAACAACTAAATCAAAGGTAAACATGTTAAGGATGCAATGAGAATGAGACTAGAGTATACTTTATCCGTCTGAAACCATCTAAATGAAGGACACTTTTTCTAACCGCAGGAATGCTGATGTGAGCTTCCCAAATAGTTCAATTTCCGTCGAATGTTGTGAGCATGAGAAAAAGTATTTGGGTAACGAACACGCCGAGGCACTTAGGCAAATTTGCACGAATTAAGTATTGAAATCAACACAAAAATTGGTGGCCCGGGGATAAACTAATAGCGGAGGGACTGAAATAAAAACACGGGTGTTATTCCACACATATAATTTGAAATGAATTACTTCTCTGAAGAACGCAGAAAGAAAAAATTATTTGTCATTTGAAGTCCGGTTGTTTACTCAGTTCGCTATTTACGCGATCAGCTGAGCCCCCTGCCCCGCCGACGCGATTAGCCGGTCCCAGCGCCATCTCTGAATAAACAACGCAAATTAATTGTGCAGTGGAAAAGCAGTAGCTCAAGAGCTACCTTTGTAGAACGATCGATTTGAGGCGGTATAACGGTGCTCGAGTAGGTAAATGATCAATCGATAAGAAGTTAACGATCGAATCGTTTAAAACGGTATAGCGATGGGATTGCAAAGTAAATGATCAATTGATATCGTTATACTGCAATTCGCTCGATAAAAAGGGCTATTACGATGGCTCTTGAAAGTAAATGATCGGTCCGCTGGGCATGAAAGTTGTCTGAAAGATGCCTTCAAGATAATATGCGCGTCGTAACATATCTGCAAAATAAGTGCTAGATGTTGGGAAACACACGATAAAATTTAGATAACTTTCAGTTCTTTTGGAGACAACTTGATACGGCACATGCTTCTATGTGCTCCGGAAGTTGTCTTCTCAATATATTACTTCTAACAAGTTAACTAAGATACTGTGCAGATATTCAGAGGATATTCAATTCTGAACTTGTGAGACCAGATACTCTCCAGATATTCTGAAGATATTCAATTCTGAACTTGTGAGTCCAGATACTCTCCAGATATTCTGAAGATATTCAATTTTGGACTTGTAAGTCCAGATACTCTCCAGATATTCTGAAGATATTCAATTCTGAACTTGTAAGTCCAGATACTCTCCAGACATTGAAAAGATATTCAATTCTGAACTTGTAAGTCCAGATACTCTCCAGATATTATACGAGTATGAAGATTCAACTCCTTTAAATATGTTTAATTTGCTTCATACCTACGCGAGCCGGCGCGGCGTAGCTCATCGGGTAAAGTACTTGGCTTCCACCGCAGCGGCCCAGGTTCAAATCTCGGAACTACTGGTATACTTTGTCACTTCTTTCTGTATATGTTCTGTGTATGTAACTTCAATGCAGGGGCATGCCGGGGGAGGGGGGAGGGGGGTCCGGAAAAATCAGGGTGAACAACCGAAAAGAAGAAGAAAAAAAAACAGGGGAAAAAAAATAAAAAAAAGAAAAAAAGATAAGAAAAAAAGATTACTAAAACTACTACTAACTAATTACTATTTTACTTTTATTTATTTTTTTTTATTTTATTTTTTTTTTATTTTACTATTTTACTTTTTTGATTACTATTGGCTAAAAAAGCTTACCGATTCAGCCCGATTGGCTGGGCAATTCAGCCGAACAAAGATTGCTGATTTGGCAAAACTAAAATACTGATTCAGCCTTACTGACTAGGCAGTTCAGCCGAACGGAGATTGCTGATTTGGCAAAACTAAAATACTGATTCAGCCTTACTGACTAGGCAGTTCAGCCGAACTAAAGATACTGATCCACCTAGGCTGCATAGTCAACTCAGCAAAATGCGTTTGTGTAATTCACATAAAAGTTTTGCTCAATCACCATAACTTTTGGATTGCAGGATTAGCTTACCAGAGTATGGCTGATTCAGCTTTCCGGATTACTCTCACTGTCAGCTATTCCGTTTGGCAAAATTACCTAGGTGCAAAGCAGAATCAGCATTATTTTTTTTTCGGTGTATATAATTGGAAATTCACTTACAGTTGACTTGGTAAGGAACTTGGCCAATATAGTACGTTAGTTCTTCTCCCTTTTTCCACTCAGTTTCGGGGATGTTCACTACAATCCAATGCTGCCATTCTCGTTGAAAAGGAGTTTCGGCAGACGGTGCGTCTGGATCTAACAGAAGACGAGGCAAACAAATCTGTAGAATACTTTGATTTTTCTTGTTCGTCGTATTTACATGGAGTTGTTTTCCAAGTGTCTCATAATTACATCGCAGTTTTGAACGATGGCTCTGAATATAGTATCAACGATTATTTTTGAATTTTCCATTGAATTCATTGTTCCAGAATCGAAGGTACTAATTCCTGTGTTGAAGTTTAGACTGGCGGTTTCCTTCCTCCAGAGAACTAAATTCGATAATTAAAGGGATTTTGGTGCGATTAACATTTAAAAAGAGGAATTTTATTGTTTTTAGAATCTAAAGCTACCATTAAATTGAAGTCGTTCAATGAACCATTCGTTCGGTCACAACTCAGATATCAAGTAATAAAAACTTCAGATTGAAAGCGCGACATTATCACTATAGATGCGTATAAACACTGATACAAAATTAAAGTATTAATAATACCTCAAATCATTGGAAACCTTTATGCCCCCATCGGTATGATGGCGATGCTTTCTTTTTCCTAAGATTGTTTGCATACAAAGTCCTCCGATTCCCGTTAAAAATATTTCTGGTCCTCTAAAAAAAAAAAACTACGTAAAATAACAAGTGAGACAATTACCAGTTAAGATCAAAGTGTAATATTCCTCCCTATCGACCGGCCAGTAAACCGACTCGGGTCGACCAATCATGTCGATAGGATCAAGCAAGTTGCCATAATCAACGTCTATTCCTTCACTGTACTCAACCTGCAAATTAAAATATTTCAAGTTAAGCAAACATTAAGGTTGGATGCTCAGGTCAAAGTGAGAATCCAGCACAAAATCATACAGTCTAAAATCTCTCATTTGTAATGCCCTGCAACTACATCCAGATTATTTTCCCCCAGACTTGTCAGAGAGACTAGTCTTTATTAACATGCAGTAAGTACTGCATGTTTTTGTTATGGTTTCGTATCGATTTTGGCCATAAACTTCCTGCGTAATAATCGACAATTTTCGGCTTGGTCGCAAACGTGCGTTGTCAGATTTCCGCACGTAATGATCGCGTCTCGTTTTACGGTGGATTCCCTTCGTTCGATATATTGCGGAGCGGCAACGCCAAAAGTCTCCCTATCCTTTAACGTGGAAAAAAACGTATCGCGCGCCATATCGGATTTTCGATATTCTTCGGTTCGCCGCACAATGGACAGAAATCAAATCTTTGGTGGTCCAAATTCGATCCTTTCAAAGTTGGAAAATTAGTATTTTAGCTGGGTACTATAGTTGATTTTAAGGGGTTTATTTGGCTCGGTTTTTCTATCCTGGCTTGTCCCATATTTATCGGAGAATATCATTTGATGGATCGACAGTTCTTGTGATATCTCATGTCTTTGTATTTTTGACCACTTAGGACTCGATTTGGATCCATCGTGCGCCGATTGAAATGTTTGAATGTTTGAGTGAGGTTTTGACTGAGAATTGACCCGAAGTTTTTCATAAGGATTTGTCTCCGTTATGAATAAAGGTAGTTTCATTATTTTGTCTGTGATTACCAACGAGCTATATCTAGTTCGGAAGCTTTGGTAAACATGCGTAACCGCCTCGGAGATTTTAAGGTTAGCGATTTGTGAAAACAAACCGAAGTTCCCTAAGTATCTCCGCATTGTATTTTCGCGTGTTTTCGAATTCTATCAGAGACTTTAAAATTATAATTTCTTTTTGAACTGTGCGTGTTTTCTGTCAATCACAGCCTTAATTTCAGTTTTTACTAATTGGAACACTCAAGTTCTTCATAGCTTTCATTTAATTTGTCAGTTCCTACAGTGCGTTATTGTCTCGTAATGCTGTAACTCATAGCCTTTCTTGGCATTTCGACGAGTGAAAGTGGTACTTATGTTTCTGGTGATTTATTCAAAAATTTTGTAATTTGACCTCTCTCAGCAAACTCTCTCTTCCTGAGACAGATTTACTCGTTTTTATCTCCTCAAGTTGAGTGATCTGAAGTAGATAACTTCGTTAACCGATGAGCGTGGTCTAGAGTAAAGTTACCGAAAGGGGAAAAAAAGCAAAGGGTGGACCTTTACATTTCAGACCAATTGTACCTATGCTTGCATGACAGTCATGGAGAGCAGAACTATTTAAATGGCAACACCAACACCAAGTTGTGTGATGCATTCATTCAATGATAAATGATGTCGACTGAAAAAGTGGGCTGAGGTCGATCGGAGAGCATCCATTTCACTCGACTCATCTCTTTTGCCCAAGTTGATTGAGCCACTCGTGAAGTGAATTTTACTACGAGGTTTGGTTAGGGTTTGGTAACAACTTTTTTATGTATTTATTTACCTAAGTACAACTGTCTGACAAGATGAGAGAGTTACAATCACATTTTTCTACAATGGAATGTCAGGTGAATACAGCCTGAGGGGTGTTCCACTAAAGAAGTCGACAATTGAATCGTAACTAATTAGACCTAAGGATTCATGATGTTTTCATGACTTTATTTTAGTAATACCTACCAAATATTTATTTAGAACTAAAGCATTTTAACTATCAGGCTTAGACAAGTGGCAGGGCTTGCTTTTGCATTGCATTGCACCAGCACAGATCCGTGAGTGGTTGTTTAGCACAGAGTTTTCACTAATGGATAATCACCTGCTTAAGGATGCACTTTGATGCAATGCAGAAGCAGGCACCACTACTTGTTAGAACCTGATACTGAAAATGCTTCTGCTGTAGCACATTCATATCTAAGTTATGATAACTTATGGTTTAAACAATGTTAAAGTTGAAATCCGCGCATGAATACTGATTCTTCTTATGAAGAGCAGTGCATTGATTGAGGAGATGAGCGGAGGAGATTATTTAGTAAAGCAGGGCCATTTTGAGTATCGAGTCCTGTCAAGAAGCGGTGCCTGCTTCTGAACTGCATCAGAGGGCATGGAAGAGCGGTTGGTTTGCGCAGAGTTTCAACTCGTTTCTAATGAAGCGCTTATCAATGCGCTTTGATGCGGCTTGGAAACAGGCACCATTGTTTGTCAGAACCCGATACTCAAAATGGTCCCCCTCTAATAGAATGGTTACAGTGACTCATCTTTCATTGAAACTGCTGAAGATGATTCGACATGTTTTACTTGCAAACGGATAGTTTTGCGAGGATGAAAAAAAACTTCATTATGAAGCTATCTGAAACTACACTGAAAAAGTGCAAGAAGTGTGTTCAACACTGAACAGCACAGTTTATGATGCCAGGCTTTGGCTCTGGGCATGAGGGAAAATGGTCATAATCTTGTCAATAATCTTACAAAGTCTGAAGAGAGATACCTAGAAGCCAAGTACAAATGATAGTGTTAATTTGGACACATTAGATCTAATCGGGGAAAGCCAACTCGATTTGTCTAATTCTACTCGATGTAACCTAAGTCGAAACAAATCTTGACCTGGACCAATCAAATCAGCTTTTCTAAAATGTTGTGAGTAAATCATGAATCCTTGGGTCCAATCGATCGCGATAAAATTGTCGACTACTTTAGCGGCATATCCACCTAAGATTCTTAAGTAGGATAAAGTAACTTTCCCCTCTTCTTTGAAAGCAGTCGATAAATAAGTGGTTACGAAGTTGTGACTGAACTTCACTCGAATCTCATGCTAACATTCACTCAAGTGGCTCAATTGACTAGGATGAATCGAATTGACTTGGGCAAAATAGATGAGTGGAGCAAGATGGATGCTCTCCGATCAACCTTACAGCAAAATTTTAGTATGGCACCGTTTTACAGCCTTCTTGTCCACACCTATATCCTTGGTAAAAGAACATAACATTATATTGAATTAGTAACCCGTTTCGTGCATCGCACGACGTGGTGTTGTCTTCACTTTTAAAGAAAGTCAGGTTGGTTTTTTTTCATAAAAAGGTGTCTGTGAATTACTGTATTTTGGTCACTTCAGAGTTCTACGGAGTACGTAACCTTAAACCTAATACCGGTAATTCTAAGTCAGTGTTTTGATTGATTTCTTGCACCATTATTGCCATAATGATGACAGTAGTTTCTTATTTCTGCTAAGTGGGTACTTTAGTCTTTCAATTCAACTATAAACGCTCTCTTATTGAAGAATACTCTTAATTTCTCAATGAAATGAAAGTCTTCCGTTCGGTCCGTGCAAACTTCAGAACCACGAATGAGTCAGTCATCCTTTTATTTGCTTCTTCATGTCCAAACTGACTGAAGTTCAACTTTGAAATCAGATTTGCTGCAAATTTTAATTTCAAATACATTATTATAATTTGCTAAAGTCAGTTCAAAGTACAATCAGCGATGGAACTCAACAACCAGTCAACGGGCAGATTAACTTGAACCGCAGGTAGGTGTGACCTCAGGTGTAGATTTTGTGATTGAATTTTATTTTCTCCTAGTCTCTGATTTTTGATGCACTTCTGTACCAACTTTACTCACACCAGTAAAATGGTAAATAGAGGAACCTAAAGACAAGTTCAAGCTTTATCCGAGATTACCTGGGATCTGAACGTTAAACATTACGGCAAATTACACTAACAGTCACAGTTCTCATGAAGCAAAGCACCTCACGAAGAGTACAAAATTCTATATACAGTTCAAGTTTGTTTGAAAAAAAATTACTTTTTTATTCAAATAAAATTTCAATTTAAAGGAGTAAATTGCAATTTATTTAATTAAAACTGCACTTTATTCAAACAAAATTGCAATTTATTCAAAATAAAATGCTATTTATTCAAATAAAATATAAGAAAATGTCAACGTAACTAAGATTTATCTGAGATTTATTCAAGTAAAATTACTTTGAAATATCAATAACATTTCAAATAAAATTGCCATTTTATTCGAACAAAATAGGAGTCGATGCTACTAGGGCTTGGTCGCTCTTATATCAGATGATTTGCAAGTTGAATCAGAGCTACCATGTTTTTCGGTTGTATGCGGCTATTCAGACGAAAGTGTTTACAGGAGAAGTATCAAATATTTTGAAGGAGCTTCATACGGAAGATCTGTTACCAGGAGAAGTATCAAATTATTGAAGGCGCTTTATACGAAAAATAGAAAATGTGATCAGGAGAAGTATCAAATTATTTGAAGGAGCTCTGAAGCCACCTAATCGAGGAAACTTAAGACTTGGTCGCTCTGATATCACATGACTTGCAAGTTGAATCAGAACGACCTGTCCACCGGGTGTAGGGAAATAAATATAGGAAGATATTTGAAAGAAAAGTTTTTACGAGCAAGTTTTCACGAAGAAGTGTTTGGGGCAGGTGAAGTAAAATGGAGCTGGTTTGGGGGAAAGATTTTGGATCTTGGCCGCAATCACTTGAGGTTTAGCTGAAAGTTTTGGTGAAATAATTTGTGACATGAAATTAATAGAAATTAAAAAAGAAAATGAACAAAAGCACTTGCTCTCAGAAGTTTCACGTAGAAAATAAATTCTCACTCCACCACTCTCACTTACTCTGCATACCCATTGAAATTATACAGAACATGATGCAGCGATGATAACTATAGATAAGAGGAACCAGCACACTGCACAGAGTTTTAAGAGAAAAACCAAATGAAAGAGAACTTTCAATATAGTCACTCACAAATGACGAAATATAAGAGACAGTGGCCTAGAGTTCAAGATGAGAGGAACCTTACCACCAGGCATTTTTCTCGAGAACGGCTGATCGAAATGTTTTGAATAAAAAAAATCGGTTACGGAATGGACACAAAATTTTTCATTTTTGATATTTTCAAAAGCCCTCATCAGCTCCTCGTTCATATTAGGAGAAGCTCACACACTTTTATCAAGTTTTTTTTTGCAAAAAAGCATCTTCTGAAAGTACGAAAAAAGTTCATATCCTCATAGCAGAGGCAATTGCCAACATTTTTGCTCCCATAAACATTTACCAAAACATCCAGATTTTTTTTTATAGCTATAGGGACTTGGAAGATTTTTGAATCAACCCTTTTGCTTATCCAGTTGAGAATTTCTCACAAATCATGACAGATTCTGAAAAATATATCGAAACCTTCTGATCGATGTGCAACATGTTTCTTTGAGGAGAAAAAAAAGGTGTATTTTTTCAAATCAAAAATTTTGGGACTTCAATGGCAGAATCGGATCGATTCCATGGTCTGAGACATGGACTGCCCAAAATTTTAATTTAACGAAATACACCTAATTTTTTCACTTTAAGGTACCAAACTAGTGGCACATCAATCAAAATGGTTCCAACCATTTGATCAGAATCTGTTATGTATTTGAAGAATTCTCAACAGGGTGGCCACAAAAGCCAAGTCAAATTTTTTCCAAAAATCCGCCATAACTCAAAAAATTGAGGTTTTTTGGTAAATGTCCTTGGGAGCAAAAATGTAGGAAATTGCCTGAACTTCAAGGACACGAGCTTTTCTTATAACTTTAAAAGAGCTTTTTTGAAAAAAACTTGAGATATAGATGTGATTGAGCCTCCCCTTTCAAATATGCCCCAAAGGGCTAAGTATTGGAAGCTATCGATAGTATGATAAATGAAAAATTTAGGGTTGATTCCCTATGCGACTTCCATGTTTCAAAACATTTCAATCAGCCATTCTCAAGAAAAATGCCTGGTACAGGTGCTCTGGATCACCATGTATATACAGGGTGTCAATTAAAAAAGGAGCCAGGCCGAATATCTCGAGAACGGCTCCGGATTCCGAAAAACGCTGAAACAGGTGTTAAATTATTTTGAGCAGGACATCTTTTTAGGGGGACGCCGATTTGGGGTCTCTCTCTGGGGGGTCCCCAAGGGGGCTACCACCTCCCTAAATCCAATAAATCAATGGGGCCCCCAATTTTCTTTATTTAATAATAAAAAATAGGGTAAAATTTTAAGACTTTTGGTACAAGTTGAACGTCAACATCGTTTTTCGTTTTCGATTATATATCGAAGGTCCAAGTTCGATTTGGGCCCATTTTCAAGAGGCATTACTTACTCCTCTTTGAAGAGTCGGAATTCACAAATCAAGGACACAAAAATACTCTGAAAAGCAAGCCCTTTTCAGAAAAAAATTCAATTATAACAAACATTTATTCAAATTTTGGTTTTGAAGCTCAAAAAACTTTTAGACGTTTTTTGGGGCCCCCAAAGGGGGGCCATCTGAAAAATTCCGAATTGCGACCTCTATTGAGTGATACATCAATCGAAAAGACGTAACAAACTGAGCATTTCGGCGCAAACTGGAGGTGGATATCGTTTTTACATTTGAAATATCGAATGACAATTTACAGATTGCGATATCTCGATTGTGAAAAACGATATCGAACTCCGGTTTGCACCGAAATGCTCAGTTTGTTACGCCTTTTCTATTAACGTATCAATCTATAGGGGTTGTACCTCGGAATTTTTCAGATGGCCCTCCTTGGAGGCCAAAAACGTCTAAAAGTTTTGGGAGCTTCAAAACCAAAATTTGACTAAATGTTTTTTATAATTAAATTTTTTTCTGAAAAGGGCTTACTTATTAGAGTATTTTGTGTCCTTGATTTTTAAATTCCTTCTCTTCAAAAAGGAGTAATGATTTTTTGAAAATTAGTCCAAATCGAACTTTGACCTTCGATGCTTCAAAAACGAAAACAGATGTTGAACTTCGATTCGCACCAAAAGTCTGATAATTTCACCCTCTTTTCGATTAATAAATAAAATATGGGGGTCCCCGTTTGAAGTATTGAATTTAGGGACGTGGTATCCGCCCTGCGGGCCCCCTGGAGATGGCCCCGAAATCGGAAACCCCCTATAAAGATGTCCCCCTCAAGCATTTGAACACGTGTTTCAGTGTTTTTCAAAATCCAGAGCCGTTCTCGAGATATTGGCCTAGCTCCTTTTTTTAAATTGACACCCTATATGCTATGAAACTTAATGAAAAGTGGTATTACAAGAATAACAACGCAGTCAAAGCAGCTTACACTGATTGACTGCATGTTATCTTTGTATCGCTAGACTGCGATACAAAATCTGCTGGCTGCTTGTTTTTCTTCTTTTTATGCGGGCTTTTGGTCGGTAAATTCTGCAAAGTACCTGTAGCACAAATCACATTTCACAATAAATGCCAGAGAACGAGCCTAACTGAAGTTTATCTTTCACGAAAATAGCCATGAGCCATTGTAGACGATTGGGCGTATACAAACTGACTCCCGCGGTCAGTAAAAGATGTAAACTGACTCTCGTCAAAAAAGGGTTAAAATCGTGAAGCTGGCAAAACCGCGTGGATGTAAACCGACTCCCATTGTATAACCACTCCCAAGTCCCAGTGACTCCGCCCGCGCCCTTGACGATTCAACTGTAGTCGCTGCGCATATTAGAGTAAGGTATGTAAACTGACTCCCGTTGTATAGCCACTCCGGTGGCTCTGCCTCGGCGATCCACTTTAGTCGCTGTGGAGACCAGAGGAAGGTATGTAAACCGACTCCCGTTGTACAACCACTCCCACTGACTCTGCTTCGACGATCCACTGTTGGTAGAGGAAAAAAAAGGAAAAATAATGCGGTAACTTGGAGTAAATTACAAGAAAAATGTTTCATTATAATAAAACACAATGAGAGTCGGTTTACATCCACGCGGTGTTGCCAGCCTCACGATTTTAATCCTTTTTTGACGGGAGTCAGTTTACATCTTTTTTTGACCGCGGGAGTCAGTTTACAACCGCCCAGACGATTGTCCCTTCTTACCGGAGGATCACCGTCAATACTTACTTTATTGACTACCAAAGAAACTTGACTATACAATTTATATCAAAGAACTAACCACTAAACCGCTTTTAATGGTAAACGTGCAAGTAATGCTTTGTATAAGCTAAAAACTCTGCACTAGTTCCGATCATGCAGCGGTGGGTAGCTCATTCGCATTACATTGCTACTTTTTCGCATACTCGTTTTATTGGAGAAGGAAACAATTAGCACGACAGCCATGTCATGATCACAACTAATCAAACTCACTATAGTTACACTTTAGATAGTAATCACATTAAAACTTACTTTGGCTCAGTAGACAGATTAAACGCTTAATAATATTTTAATATATCCATTAATCATTAATGGATGCTCTCTTTGGTTTTCTTAGAATGGTTTTAGAAAGAATATTAAAAAGTTTGGAGGACTTTCTTTAAATAGCATAATCGAAGGAATTTTAGTCAGTGAATACCAACTATTATCTTTATCAGCGTTAACATGATCTATAGCATACATTTCTATACAATTAATTGTTAAATGTCAGTTTATTTTGTGTGGTAATGAAATAATGGACTGGGATCTCATCATTTTTTTTTTCGTTGGTAGCGACGGATGGTTGGGTTTCCAGTTGGAGGTAACTGACATTTTTGGAATCAATTATCTCTGATTTAGTTGAATCCGACTCGACTCCATTATCTCAGTTCTCTTTGTCTTAATTTTCATCATCATCATCTTCTTCACCGTGTCACTCTTCGTCTTCATTTCCGTCTTCACTTTACTCTTCCTATTCTCGTATTCGTACTTTTCTTCTCGACCGACGTTCATCACCTCCATCTTGATGTGCGGTAAAAAACATTTAATGAAATTTGTGTTGCTCACCAAGTCATTCGGTCCATTATTGACTTCTCTAGACTCTTGATCTTCAGATAATTTATCTAAGAATGGTATTAGAGGCACATTCATTGGTGTGAATGCTACTTCCAGCGCAGGACTTACACTTTAGCCACCCATGGGCCATCTGACTATTTGCCGCTCCGTCTATAAGCCCACGCTTTCTGGGGGGTCTAGGGCGCATGTATAAATCAATGACAACCCTTGAGGGTGATGGATTTTATTCGCCAGGCTGAAGCGATAGAGGGGGGGTCACAAGGGTGGTTTTCGTGACATCACCTTTTTGTCCACGTTTAAGACACATGAGTTGACATGCATGAGTGAAAGAGCCTCAGATGCAATAGATATGAAAACCCTTGCGGGCGATCGACTCCAATCGCCAAGCTGAAGCGATAGAGGGGCCAGAACGGGGGTTTTGGTGACGTCACCTTTTTGCCTATGTTTAATTGTAAGTCTCATGAGTTGACATGCATGAGTGAAAGAGCCTCAGATATAAACAGCGCTGGATTGACACTTTTGCAGTTTTCCTTTGCCACTTACGGGCAATCTGACTACTTGCCGCTCCCTCGAATCCCACGCTTAGGGAGAGGGAGGCTCTAGGGCGCGTCCTCGTCTAGTAATGTGTCTTCCCCCGGAAATTTTTGAAATTTTCACGTGCTATAAATGCAAAATTACATGATTTTTAGAAAGATTACTCGATTTTTTAGATTAGAAATAATCAGATTTTCGTGGTGATAAAACCGTAGTTCATGTACAGCGATTTTTGAACACGATAATGATCAGTTAGAGTGGTTTCCGATGAGACGAATGGGTACGTGAAGACGCATGTGTACGTAGTCGTACTTTACGGGGAGTGGGACATCCTATCTCAGCCCATGTTAAACCATCAATATTTATGGAACATTTTCTGAGGAACTACTCAACCGTTTTTCAAAAATTTCGAGGTTTTTTGAAAATCTTGAATTTTGAGAATTTTACGATCTTTTGAAATTTGGTTCCAAAAATGCATTATTTTTTGGTACTTGAAAATTCACAAAAATTCAGGGAAACAAAATTTTGAAAAAACCCGTGTTAAAATATGCAGGGCACTATTACGAATCAAATGAGCCAAAGTTTTTGAAAATCGGCCCAGTGGCTGCTGAGAAAATGTACCTCTTGTGTGAAAAAACACAAACTCGGGGAAAACACAATTTAAAAATTCCGGAAAAAACACTTTAAATGCAAAATGCACTTAACACTGTTTTTTTTTTTTTAATGAAATTATTCTTACAGAGTAGACTACTCATCAAAAATAAGTTAACTTGGTCTTAAATTAAAGCTGATGATATATGGAACAACTTTAGCTGAAAAAACAAATTTTTTAAAATGTTGACCGAAATCAATGTCCCACTCCCCTTACGCGAAGAATGTTATCTTTCGTCTGGTTGCATGAAAAAAAAAAAAAAAAAAAAAAAAAAAAAAAAAAAAAAAAAAAAAAAAAAAAAAAAAAAACCTAGGCTTTGCCACTCCCAGAAGTCCGCCGCGGTGGGAAATAAAATCCAGTCTCTATCCATTCTGCGATAGAGTTGGCAGATTTTAGAAAGTTCGCAATGTGTGCGAGTCGTGTTTTGCACCATTCTGCAAAGAGTTTTAGGTAGTAATCTCCAAGTCTTTTCTGACGGTGTAAATTTTACCTCTGCAGGAATTGTGACTGTATCTCCATGTTTTTTTACCACCTTCGCTAACGAAATTTCTGTGGAAGGAATTGCCGTCCACTTAAAATTGCATAATTCCACAAGTTCTGACAGTTTGGGACATTGTTCGAGAAGCAAGAGCATAACCTCGCACAAGATACGCTCGAACTGTGTCAATGGAGAAAGTGCGCCTTTCTATAACAATTAAAATATTTCCGCAGAGGCATAAGTTCAGATCACTACTAGAAAATACGTAAAGGCAATAACGGATTGACACTTCAAGCGGAGGGTGCTCGGTCTTGTCATTTCCCAGTCTTTGTCCTGACTAAACCCAAGTAGTAGCAAAAAGGTGGTTGGATAAATGGAATACTTGACCGTTTCACGGTGTAATGCACTGAAAAGAACCCATTATCTGAAACTCACGCTGCTTTTTTTTTTGTTTATTTGTTTTTTTTTTAGCCTCTATTCTTATAGTTTTGTCGAGCACTATCAATTTACTTTCACAATACGGCAACAAGAAAAAAAAATCGATAAGAATCGCTACGTTCCGTTGACCGTCAGTTCTTTTTTTTCTTCGTTTAAGTACAATTAAAGATGGTGACTAAGCTAAGCGGAAGCAGAAAACAACTTGCGAACGGCGCATTCTTTCCCCTATATTACACAAATTACGTTGTTCAATATTACCCCAATTTAGTCAAAATCTGCCGCGGCAATTCTCCTTTTTTTCCGAGTTTCTGCTATATGTATAGACACAAAAAGAACGCATTGCTCACATTTTGCTAGTTGTTCGTTTAATATGGTTTCAAAACTCGCACCTTCTTTTCATTATCCATGCCAGGTGCCTGGATCAATTTTCTTTAGCACCACTGTTTTTTCCTCTATTCCAATGTTTGTACAACGATCGATTCTTGGTAAAGCATGGCTACACTGAAAAAAATCGATTGTTTCCTACAGATTTAAATTGATTAAGAACATAGTCTTCAAATTGCGGGAGCTCTCTCAGGATCCTTATATGTTACAATGATCTTATATCTTACACGTCGGTCCAGTTTAGTCCAAGAAGGCCTTACAATCTATATGGTATCCGTTAATTGAAAATATGCTGTAATTTCGGAGATGATCGTTGCTGGCGGAAAGACCTTGATTTCCTTATATTTTGGGCTCATTATCAGAATGGTGTTTCTGGTTTTCAGAATGTTAACAAAACTCATTTACTTACGGTAGAATGTAGCTATAGAATATGGAACAAAATGGAGAGTGATGTAATGATACTGTAAAGGTTGACAATTATTTACGAGCATAACTTGATTTCTCGGAAATTCTTTCTTGGCGTGAAGAAAATCAATGAAATATCAAACATTTTGTAAATCTTACCCTAAGTATGTACTCTGGTGCCAGAGGGATAACATCTGGAACAATTTTATGTTTAATAAAGATTCCATTGATATCCTCGCTTGTTCTCGGAAAATCTGCGTTTAGAGAAAGACATTATTTGGAAAAAGTTCAAACATCCAAAATTGAATGGAAATAAAAATTAGGCCTGAGCAAAACATTTTCTCGCCTCACCAGAAATAGTGCGTTTATAAACGGGGGGAAGTTATGCAAAAATAAGGTATCATGAGGAATCCGCCAAACTTGTCGATTATTGTTTTATACTCTTTTGACTTTTCGTGCGTTCAGAGGTAGTAGAGGTTCTCAATATTCATTTCAATTTCCTGTTTGAATGGAATTATATTCCACTTTGTTTTACGTTGTGAAGAGCTCAATTCGTTTGAAATTTGTTGGTATTTAAACTTAATGAAATTACTTAATTAATCAAAATGAAACCAAATTTTGGTTTAAATTAAGATACTTAAAACGGAACTGGAGAGAATGAATTACGAATGCACCTATCACTTTGACAAGCAAAAATTACAATAACGCGCTTATTTTTTAAAATGTCGATCATTCCTTTTCGAAGTCCTTCTAAAAACGTGTTCACAGAAATTGGCCGATTCATTCCGGGATGGATGGAGGGGCACCGTAAAATCTGAAGACTGCATCATTAAAAACATTCATTCAGTTAACATGAACATACAACGGCTTCCATGAACTGAAACTTGACATTAATACTAGATCGCACTCACACCATTCTGCTCTTCTGTCTTGTGAAGAAACTGGCTTTATTATAAAAGGTACTCCGGAAAAAAATTATATTTTGAAAGACTTTCTCATTGTCTTGTTTAGAATGAGTAAAGAGAAAAATACACCGAACTCACCTTAAATTATTCAGTTATTTTTTTTTAATTTTTGATCAGAAATCATTCCATCAGCTCTGATCATAAACACTTTCAGCACATTTTTTTCTGCTGAAAACGTATTCAGAAGCCTTGCATCTTATGAGAGTTGTATGGCTAAAGCTTAGTGATAATTTCATAACCTCATATAATCTGAGTCAAAGGACTTGGTTTTAATTATAAAAAGTTGAGTAATTTTTACCTGTGTACAATGATCACAAATAATGTTGTAAAAAAAAAAAAAAAAAAAAAAAAAAAAATGCTTTCCTCTTGAGGGAAACATTTAAATAGATAAAATGCGAAATCAATTCACTTTTCATGGAATTAAATGACATTGACGTACGAGGGCTGTCTGTAAATTAAGATCGCCAACCAAAGCTGTTCCACATAAAAAAAAAAAAATCATTTTGTGGAAAATAAACAAGTACAGATTCTGAAAGCTTGAACTCTTAGTTATTTTTCTACGTGGTCACCATTACGATCAATACACTTTTCGATTCACTCAAGAAGCTTCTTCATACCCCACATCATACCATTCTCCCGCCAACTCTCATAGAGAGGAATTGACAGCTTCTTCGAGCTCCTCAAGACCCATAAGTGTTGTCTCAAGTTGGGGAACAAATAATAGTCACTTGGGGGCCAAATCAGGACTATATGGAGGATAGTCGATGGTTTCTCACCCGAATTTGGCAATGAGACCTATCTTAACGCGGGTAACGTGATGTGAAAGCGGGGGTTGTCATAGCGTAAACGGATTCCTTTGGTAAACCGACCTCTCCTCTTGTTGTGTATGGCCCTGTGGCCTGTATTCTTGGACAAAGAACATTCAACTGGTCAACTACCTCGAAAGAGGTACGAAAGTCAACGAAGAAAGGTATACTGCAAGAAACCAACAAAACTGCGCCGGGCCATTCAGAACAAGATGAGAGGTCGACTTACCAAAGGAGCCCGTTTACACCATGACAACGCCCGCTTCATGACAGATCTCATCGCCAAATTCGGGTGGGAAACCATCGACCACCTTCCATATATTCCTGATTTTGTCCCAATAACTATTATTTGTTTCCTAACTTGAAATAACATTTTGGGGTCTTGAGGAGCTCGCAGAAGCTGTCAATTCTTCCCAATGCAAGTTGGCGGGAGAGAGGTATGCCGCGGGTATGGAAAAGCTTCTTGAGCAACTCGAAAAGTGCATTGATAAGAATGGTGACCGTGTAGAAAAAAAATAAGAGTTCAAGCTTTCAGAATCTGTGCTTGAATTTTTTGTCATAAAATGATTCTTTCTATGTGAAACAGCTTTGGAGACCTTAATTTACCGATAACTCTCGTATTTATGAAAGATATTAGAAATTCTAGTTTTTAAACATTCTTCACTTCATGAAATGTGAACGGTTTCACTTAATTTGTTAAAATTTATTTAATTACGTTGACGTTGTAAAAATTAATGGATGTCTAAATAAATAAAACTTTGCAGGAAGAAACTGTTAGCTGAAGGTATTCTCTTATATAAAAAAAAACAAAACAAAACAAAACAAAACAAAACAAAACAGAAAAAAACAGCAGGCAGCTCAGCTCTGATCGAGTGAGCCTGCTCTGTTACGAATTTTTATTTTGACTGCCTTGTATTTTTATCGATTCCTTTTTCTTTGACGTTCGTGTTTTATAATTATCTTTTTCTTTTTGAGGTACTCATAACATGACCTAATTGATGTTAACGTGAATCGTGCAAATGTCTTAAAATCATTACATCACCTTTATTTAAACTGTGAACTTGTGTGCCATAATTGATAGCCACAAACACAAGATACATTTCCCTCCCACCTTTTATCAATTGCATCAATTCTAGGGCCCTTACTTTTTCATCAACGCATTTCTTATGAGGAGGATGGCATCCTAAAAAATCGATTTGATATTTGCATTTTGCCGACGTTTAGAGGGAGACAGCAAAAGTACCAAACAATTCTAAGGTAGAAATGTAAGGGGAACAGAATATTTTTCAACAGTCATCAGCAAAATAAGAGTTTGAGGTAACCACTCTTTTTCATTTTGTTAACGACAGTAAGTAATAGTTTGAAGCTCAAGCTAATGTGTCATTTGCGCGATAGTAAAAAAATCAATTTTTGAGAGACACAGTTTGAGACTATGAATATTTTGAAGATTACGCATTTTCTGAGAATTGTAGTTATTCATGATTCTAGTTGTTAACTTCTCCAATCCGTGATTTTTATTTTTATTCATCTAAAAGTGGTCTCTTGAAGCTTAATTTGTCCTTTGAGTAGTGTTATCATCTAATAAACTTATAAAGAAGGTCGAAATCAGTTTCAAAGGAAAACTTGACTTTTAAATTTAAATTAGAGACCCAAAATACACCTGGTCCCCTTTTATTTACAAACCACGCAAGAGGTTTCTGACATATATTTCTGCCAAACCGAACATTACGTGGCACGATGGCTGGCCTGCTACGTTGTGGCAGATTCAAATTTGTCGTCTGACGGGACAGATACATGTAGCTAATTCATTGTGCCACATTAAAATCAAACTTCGTTGAATAAAATTTGCTTGGCAACAGCGCTTACTCACTCGTTCTGTGAGTCTGAATCATGTGATGATGTTGATGGGTTAAATTAATGTAGTGTTGGAAGAAAGAGCCTACAGCCGGCATTTGAAGGTGAATTCAGGCTATTTTGAAGAAAAAACAGAAAAAAATAAAATGTTTGTCTTCTTCTTGAGCTTTTCTGGTGGTTCTTTCAATATCCAATTTTTGAGTATAAAAATAAAATAAACAGTAGAGAATACCCTACGACCACTTTCTCACATCAACTTAATCTAAGGGAGACCCCCAGATCTTCCTTCCTATTGTCCCTTCACACCATGAACGACAGAAAATGAGAAAGAAAGAAACATGTGCTGGCGTTCTACGAGTTCATTCAAATTTAGTCACCTATTGATATAAGACCAACGTCAATCCGAGCCATAAACTTCGCCCGTCACGGGTCAATAATGACTCAAATTCTTGATTTAGTTTTATCCTAGTAATTTTCTCAAGTACACATGACTTTTGAATGATTTCAACTGTATTCATAGCGTCAGTGACTGGGAAACCTTAGTGCCTTATCAGGTCAACCTAGAAATGTAAAATACACACAAATCGCGAGGTTATGAGCTCTTCTTATATTCTGAGGGGCATTTTTTTATCTGAGACTGGTGGAATCAAACACACGTCTCTGCTAGATTTGAAACTAATCTGGACAGGTGAACTTTTCCGAGTCACCTGAGTTACAATTTGAATGTAGGTAGCGGTGAACTTTCATCGGTCAAATATATATATATACTTTTTTCTGGAAAATTGTTGGGGCCTGAGAAATCAAGCCTTAATTTTCAATCACCGCCAAGAGAACTTTTCCTTTCTTTTGGTGACTAAATAGCTATTTACAGTGGCATACTACTAGATATGCTTTAACATACTTGCCAAGCAGCATTCCACCGAGCTATTCAAACTGGTGGATGGCATTTATCAAAAGCTAGATTCTTATGAGAAACATACCTACAGGGCAAGAAACAGGGCAAGAGTGCAGTTTGTCGCTCTGGCGTTTCACTAGACGCATGATGTTTTTGCAAGGAATATTCAATCAGCAGGTCTAGTATATCATTATGATCCAGTGGTAATACTTGTAGCCACGAAAAGCATTAACAATATTCAAATGAATGACTTACTTAAGGGAAGAGTTTGTTCATCTAAATACTATGATGCGCTTGAAATTTAACTCGGAGACGATGGACCGCACCATCAGATCGTTGGTGGTTAAGTCAAAATGATGAGTTCCATAAACAACTTTGACAACACAGATCTTAGAAGTTTAAGTGTTGTTTACATTAGTGTAGGAAATGTTAGAAGAGAGTCGCTAATACTGAACCGGTCCCCCAAAACCGGACCGCCTCGCGTTTCTCCGCCATAATAGCGCTGTGCTGTAGCGACAATGGCGTGAAGTTACTCTCTTTTACCCGTAGGTGTCGCTCATGCATCGAAACCTCAGGTTCATTCATTGTTCTGGTCGTAAGACGCATTTAAGACTAAAATTCGGCGATTCGTGACTGTCAAAGTTTCCAAGTTGGTTATTGTTGGGGCCTAAAATTTTTACTTAAGATAAAGGTTAGTGATTTTTTGTGATTTGATGTTATTTGGTGACACCTAAGGTTTGTAAATCTGTCTAAGTTTTTACTTTACTCCCATTTCTTTTACCGTGGTGAGGTTAGGAAGTTCTAGCACTGAAATCCCCTAAACCGGACCGCCTAGATTTTTGGCCTGGATTAAGAAACTTTGATGACATTCTGAGTATTGTGGGCTCACCTAGCTGTGGTATTGGTGGTTTGGTGGATATTGGTGTTTTCATTATGTATTTCAGTTGATTTTCAATTTTTGCTATTTTTTCCATTTTTATCACAATTTCTCGCATCAAAATTTTTACGATAAATTTCATTTTTGGATTTTCCGAGGTACAAATGCTGACTTGTTTCATTTCCTCTTAGAATGTGCCGTAGCCATGGTTGCTAAGATAAGAAAAATGCATTTAGAGCAAAAAATCAGTGATTATGAGTAAAATTTACCAGGCGGACCGGTTTTGGTGCCCCTTTTCTCAGAAGGTTTTTTTGACTTCTTCCGCAATTTTCTTTCTCACAAAAATTTTAATGGCTCAAATTTTAAACCAAGGCAATTTTCTCGAAAATAAGGGTTCTATGTACATGTTGATATAAAGTTTTTTAAATTTGATCAATTCTTAGCTGAGTTACAGCCCAAAAAAAAAACAGCGGTCCGGTTTTGGTTTCCTTCCTCTAGAGATGAAGAGTGAGTTATTGATGTTGCATTTGACCGATGAAAGTTCACCGCTAACTATACTAAAACGGTCTGGATAACTCAGGTGACTCGGAAAAATTCACCTGTCCAGATCAGTTTCATACGTAGCAGAGAGGTATGTTTGATTCCATCATCTCAGATAAAAAATGTCTCCACTAGATATAAAAAGAGCTCGAAACCTCACGATTTGTGTGTATTTTAGACTTCTAGGTTGACCTGATAAGGCACTAGGCTTTCCCGGTCACTGACGCCATGAATACGGTTGAAATACGGTCTTGGCTCAGGGCCTCGTGAACCTTTCAGTAGTGCCCTGAAGTACCCTGGAAATCACATTTGACGACTTTTAAGTGCATTTCCCATTTTCGTCCGGCCCTTTGACTCTTCTTATAGGCATCTAGTGAATTTTAACAAGAATAGACTGTGTGAAATAATTATTAATATGTCCAGTGCATGAGCTTTTTAAATTACTTTCGAAGTATTTTGACATCCACCTTCCCCCTTCATTGTACTTTTATATTAAAAGATAAACCCTTTAAAATCATGTATGATATACTTTCATGGACTATGGGTGTGGTTCATGGGTGGGATTTCATTTGGAAGACTATGAGATATCATCAATGAGTATATCCTACATGCAAATTTACAGCTCACGCACTTGTTAAAATTCACTAGATGCCTGTAAGAAGAGTCAAAGGGCCGGACGAAAATGGGAAATGCACTTAAAAGTCGTCAAATGTGATTTCCAGGGTACTTCAGGGCACTACTGAAAGGTTCACGAGGCCCTGAGCCAAGACCAACAATTTTTGCTGATAGTTCTGCAAAAAAAAGAAGAAAAAAATACTCAAACCCAAAAGTTTGAATCTTTTAATTTATATTTGAAAGTGTCAAACACAAAAACGCGCGGATAAGACAAAGAATTCGTTGAATGTAATTCCGAGGGTTTTTTGAGGCAGGCTTCCAAAAAATCCGGGGTTTTGAGTCAAACATGGATAATTTTTTCTTAAAGTACTACTGGAACAGTGCGAGTACACAAAATTTGAACATTTTGTGTTGATTGTAAGTGCTCGAAAAAAAATCGCCAAATCAGCAAAAAAGGCGAAAATACGAAATCGCAATTACGCATAAGACAGAAAACGCGATGCGCCACCTCAAATATCAATCAAATGAGCAAAAGTTTTGCAGGGGGTGGCCTGCTCCATTAAGGGCACATTGATTAAGAGCGGTGAAAACAAAAAATTCGAAACTTTCGTTGTTTCGGGACACCTTGGGGCCGCCGTGCCTAGCGCATCACGTGCGTTTGAGGTTCGCAGCGCGTAATCAGCCAACTACACGAGCCATAAAAATAGCGATAACAGCTTAACGCTTAAGAATTAGCAAAAACGGTTAAAATTTTGGTTCTTTAGGACCTTTAGGAGAGTAACTCGCTATTTGCAGCTAGGATTGATATGTCCAATGCCATTTTTCGAAAAATTTGCACTTAACCCCTTTAGGCCCTTTGAGCGCCCCCCAAATTTTAAAATTTTTCAAAATCCTTGAAATGGGTGTGTTTTGAGTCGACATAGAACGTTTTTAGCGGTTGGAAGGCTCAATCCAAACAATTCTAAAAAATAAGCAACACCCTAACCCTGGCTCTTAGGTCGATAGTTCCAATTGTAGACCTGACCCCTTATTCTAATAAATAAAACTGTGCATTTACTATGACATAAAAACTGACCTTCAGCAGGGTTACTGCCGAGTGAAAAAAATTAAAAACTAGGACCATTTTTCAGTCCATTGTTGAATATTCAGACCGTTTTTGCAAAAATCGGCCGAGTCCAATTTATTTTGGGGGCCCGATAATCAATTTTGAGTCATCTAAAGAGAGTTTTCGTAGTTGGTTAAATGCTTTTGTTTTATGAATATTTTTTTACACAATATTTCAAAGTTGGACCGTTCTGGAGGGAATTTCAAATATTTGAAGATTGATCTAAATCGAACTTTGAACTTTGAAATATCAAACACGGAAACATGGAAAACGGCATGACCTGCTGTATGCGTGAGAAGTCTTATGATTGTATAATACAAATATATGCTCTTTTAAAATATGTAAGATAGTTTCGGGTTGCCTTAAAGTGATGGTTCACCTCATACTTATCTACTTGATAAAAATAGAAATAAAGGAAAAAGGAAACACGGCTGAAAATTACTACATGAGATAGCGCTTGAAAAGCTCGATTCTGCTGCTACCTAATTTTCTAAGGATTTTTATGATATCTTCACTTTTCGTCAGAAAAAAAACAAGCAGCCAGCAGATTTTGTATCGCAGTCTAGCGATACAAAGATAACATGCAGTCAATCAGTGTAA